>SNQJ01S0011536.1:24740-67446 GCA_010110895.2 Picea sitchensis
CCAATCAGGGTGTTGATGGTCTTCTTTCAAAAATCGTTGGCACATTTCCTTGTTGATTCCTACTCCTTTGAAATACTTGGCTCCTCTGTTAGGTAATCATGTGGCTTCCCTTAAGGTTGCTTCATTGATTGTTAGTTGCAGATTGTCTATGTGTGCAATCTCTCCATCGTAACCCTGAATAAATGTGTGAGATACCTTCTCATGACAACCTGTGAATTTCTCCAAAAATGGCATCCATACTGCTCTAGTATACTTCTCTCTACACAGTTGGAACTCCTCTGTCTCTCTATAAATCTGGAAGACATGTTCATGTCTACTTACAACCATCTTTATAAATTGTGAGAAAAAAATTGGGTTGTAGTGCAAGGATTTAGTCAGTTGATGAGGGTAAGGGTTTGGTACCGGAGATCGCAGGGAGGAGTAAGCTCGGAACTGGAGAAAATTTGGTAATGGAAAAAAACTATGGTGATGGAGTCTCTAATTTAGATGGTGAGGTTAAGTAAAGATGTCGTAAAGGACAATTAGGACAAGATGAGGCTCATCTGGATGGCTTCGCCACCCAGATAAGCCATTTCATTTCTGATAGTTAGTGCAATGATGGGGATGGACCATTGGGTGTCGAAGTATTACTGTTGTTAGGTGATTGGACTTCTGCGTGGTAAATTTTGATGTTGAATCATGGCTTATGACACGAGATACGTTCGTGATTGCTTAAGGACAAAGCACGTTTGTGGCTCATCATTACTAGACATGCTCCATATTCACTCTTTTGACGTGATTTTACCTTCAATCATTTTCAAGTTCTTATGTGATGAGAGGATTGATTAAGGTTAGGCATACGGGTATGAGGGAAGTGATAGTTAGGTGCATGGTTTTAATATTAATGTCATAAGATCTAGTATACGTTTTCATACCTCTTGTAGTTTTATAAGCAAAGGAAAATAAACAATACCATGTTACCTTTATTTTTACCATTGTATAATCAATACCCATAGCATATGTGACTGCCTTTGTATTTGACGCTTGCAGATTGTCAAAGTTCATCTTTTTAGGCTGGAGTTTTCTGGAAGCTTAGTACCGGAATTTCCTGTACTTCATGAGAGTTCTTTATTCTTTGCTTGTCTTCTTTTGTGTCTGGTTATGTAGTGTTGTAGGGTGAACCTATTGGTTTCTGAGGATAAGGTGTGAGTTTGAAAAAGAGTTCTGAAAAGATCTCTTCGACCCTCCCCCATGCCGAGGATGTTGCATATCCTTATGCAAAAAGATCTAACATACTGTATCATAATGGAAGAAAAATGATAAGAGAAAAGAAACCAAATCAAATTCCAAAAGTACATTTATCACCTAGCATATGATCACATGCCTAACAATTTTGAAATTGCCTTTCTTTTGATGACTTGTTGAAAAGGGTAGCATTCAGCAGTGAAGACAGGGAGGTGTTTATATTTTTGCTGGAAGAACAAATCCAACCTAACTTACTTCAGAGATTTACTATCATTAGATGTTATGGATAACTTTCACAGTATAAGTAGATGAGACTCCCTTGTTAGGGCTCCACTCTTAAGAAGTTTCCTTCTTAGGTAATGTAGGCTTTAGATGTCAGACCGGTAAGGTTGGCTTAGGGTAATTCTAAAATGGAAATTTGCTTGTAATAATTATCTTTGTTTATTAATCTGGAGTTTGTATCTCATAAATGTTAACAATGAGCTTTGCTTGTAGTGTTCATCTTTTAACCAACCAAGTATAGATGAGACATTTCTCAACCAAAACCCACTGCCATCAAGCCTGTTCAGTACTCTGGTGGGGTAGTTGTGATAATTAGTGAGAAACATCCCTTCCCCAGGAAAAATGCCCCATTTCCAACAGGCCTATTCAGTACCCTAATGGGTTTTCCTAGTAATACCATAGACCGGTACCCGCTACCAGCAAACCTATTCAGTATCCCATGGGGTTAGTCTCTTAAACCCTTTTTCCATCAGAGGCTTCTTGTCCATAGTCACCTATTTTGGTTTTTATTAAAGAGTGCTTTTGCATAGTTACAGGGGAGGCTCATCTGAAAACCTTTTTATAGGCTGGGATGGTATTGGGTTGGAAGGTATATTCTCTTATTTGAATGTCTATAAAGATTTGTCTGAAGGAAAAATAAACTTATGTATGCACATTATTTCTTTAGAATGATCTAGATGTATAATTCTATCTAAGTGTGTCCATAAGAGAATGAACTAAATTTACCTTAGGGTACTGATACATCCTCTTCCATAAAAAATTTCCTAGTGTGCCCATGATAGAGAGTGTTCATATACTCATATGTTACTCTTTAGTAAGGATGATCCAATGAATACTATTGAAGTCAAGGTAGGGTGAGATAGTTACTTGTAGGCTAATATATTTTTCTATCCCTTAATCATGATGAAATACTAGATAAAGGAAACTTCTAGACTTTGAAGAAGATTAAGCATGGTTATTTTAATGATCATAGGTAAAGATTATGTCTTCTTTGTCAAGCAACATAACCAAAAGAAATTTAAAAATTCTTCCCTTAGCTAGAAATATAACCAAAAGAAATTAAAAATTCTTTCCTTTAGTCAACAAAAGAACCAAAAGAAATTATTTCTTCATGAGGGCTGCCATTTGATGTTGCATTCGACTCCTTGATTCCAGCTTGAGTGATTACTGCATAGCTTCATACTTTGTAATATTTTGAAATAGGCGTAGAATTCCTTAGGTGATGTGTCTTAATAGTACTGTATAAGGACAGACTTCTGGTACCGGACCAACACAAGACTGTTGGTACCGGACCATAACATGATTTTTGGTACCATATCAACACAACTGGTACAAGAACAGAACAGAGTATTCTTGATGCCTACAAATTGATGTTTATCAAGTTCGTGAAGGATCAAATAAATTATAGAAATCTACTTATAAAGATAAAAAGTAAAACAAAAGGAGGTAAGAGTCCATTGTTACCTTCATCTTATTAACAAAACACAATACACACCTATGTACAATTTTTTTTAAAAGTAAACCAATCAATCAATGTGGATTAGTAGGAAGGTCTCATTCCTTACTGATCACCTACATATCTGAATTCTATAGTATATGAGTCAAAAATTCCTCTTTTGATAGGGGTTTGTTATAAATTCTCAATCGATGACCTTTCACAAGTAGTGGTGTTTGATGTTCGTCGATTGTTTTTATCCTGATTGAACCATTATCATAGACAACATCAATTTCGTAAGGTCCCATCGAACGAGTAGTTAACTTAACTTTGAAGTTCTTGAATCTGTTATATAACAGGGCCCAATCTCCTTGTTGAAAATTATTTTTTTGAGATACTTGTCATGCCATTTTGTTCTCTTCTCTTGAATGAGGGTGGTTCTTTGAAGTGCTTCCTACCCAATTTTGTCTATCTCATTAAGTTGCAAGAGTCTTTGTTGTTGGGCTTCATCCAAGTTCATACCAACTTGTACTGCAGTCCTGAAGGTTTTGATCCAGAATTCAATGGGGAGAAGCACCTGCTTCCCATACACCAACTCGTAAGGTGTATGTCCTGTTGTATTTATCCAGGTGATTCTATAAGCCCATAAGGCTTCTAGTAATCTGTTAGCCCAATCCTTGTGGTGTAGCTATACTGTTTTGGTAAGAATGGACTCAATAACTTTGTTGGTAGATTATACTTGTTCATTTTCTTGTGGATGGTAGGGTGTAGATTTCCTGTGTTTGATTTGGTACTTTTCTTTAACAACTTTGGCTAGATTAGAGGTAAATTGAGTCCCTTGATCAGTCACAATTTCTTGGGGTACACCAAATCTAGTAAAGATGTCATTAAAAAGGAAATATACCACTGATTGTTCGCTTGCAGCTGGTAAATTTTTTGCTTCAACCCACTTAGTCACATAGTCGGTACATACAAGTATATACTTTTTCTTTTTAGATGCAGGGTTAATGGGCCCTACAAAATCTAATGCCAATTTATTGAAAGGCTCAATGATTACTTGGGCTTGAAGTGGCATTTGGTATCATGCAATAGGCTTACCCATTCGTTGGCATTCATCATAATTGGATACATAAGTTTTAGCATCTTTGAAAATATGAGGCCAATAATAACCAGATTGCAGAACTTTATAAGCGGTCCTCTTTTCTGCGAAGTGTCCTCCACAAGGACCATCATGGAAGGATTGCAAAATATCATGAATTTCATCTTCCCTTACACATCTCCTGATTACCAAATCTGGTCCTATTTTGTAGAGACAATCATCGTGCCACATGTAGTTTTCACTTAGCTGAATTACTTTTTGTTTTTCTCTAGGAGACAATTTCTAAGGCATTTTCCCTATCACGAGATAGTTAGCTGCATCTGCATACCAAGGAGTAAATGTAGAAATAACAAACAAATTTTCATCAGGAAAGTTATCTTCTACTGGTGTGTTATCTCCCAGATGAATCATTCTAGATAAGAAACCAGCCACAAGATTATCCTTACCAGGTCTATCAATAATGTTGATATTGAACTCTTGTAATAATAACAACCATATTGTAATTCTAGGATTTTTTACAGGTTTGTTCATTAAGAATTTGATGGTTGAAAGATCAATGTGTACAAAAACTTGATATCCTATAATATAGTGTCTAAATTTATTGATAGCATGGACCACAACTAGCAATTCTTTTTCTGTGACTGTATAATTAACTTCAGCTGGAGACATATTTTTACTGACAAAGTAAATAGCATAAGGCACTTGATTTTCCCTTTGTCCAAGAATTGCCCCAAGGGTTGTGTCTGAGGCATCGGTACAGATATGAAAAGGAAGGGAACAATTTGGTCCTCTTAATACAGGGGTAGTTGACAATTTATGTTTTAGAATCTCAAAAGATATTTTCCATTCATCATCCCAATTAAATTCAGCTTCTTTAGATAATAATTTGAATAAAGGGGTAGCTAGGCCTGTAAAATTTGGAATGAATCTTCTATAGTAGCCAGCATGCCCTAAAAAGCTGTGAACTTCCTTTTGTGAGGAAGGTATTTTGATTTGTGTGATAATATGAATCTTTATCGGATCAAATCTCATTCTAGAACCAAAGATGTGATGTCCCAAAACAATACCTTCAGTGAGCATCATTTTTTACTTTTCATTGCTTAAGGAAAGATTAGTTTCTTTACACCTAACCAAGACTTTTTCTAGACTGGTCAAATCTTTCTGGAAGTCTTTTCCATGGACTGTAAAGTCATTCATGTAAACTTCCACGCAATCATTCGTCAAGTCATAGAAAATGGCTAGGACAACCCTTTGAAAAGTGGTTGGGCATTGCAAAGTCCAAAAGGAAGAACCCTATAATCATAGGTTCCCCATGGGCAAGTGAAAGTGGTCTTCTCCTGGTCTTCAAGTGCTATTTGTATTTGGTTATAACCACTAAACCCATCTAGGAATGAAAAATACTTCTTCCCCGACAAGGTATCCAACACCTAATCAATGAATGGTAAGGGAAAATAATCCCTATGGGTGGCTTTGTTGAATTCCATGAAGTCTACACATATTCTCCACTTACCATTTTTTTTGGGAACTATGACAAGTGGAGACACCCATTGACTATCTAAAATGGGGTATATGAGATTAGCTTGAAGGAGTTTCTGCAATTCCTCTTTTACAATATCTTTGAGGGATGGATTCATCCTTCGCTGAGGCTGTCTAATTGGTTTGATTTGGTCATTAGTGTAGATGTGATGTGTGCATGTGTCAAGGTGAATGCCTTTCATGTCCTCATAATCCCATGAAAAAGGCATCAAATTTTCTTTGGAGCATTTCAATTACTTGTGATTTTTGTTCTGGTTCCAAACTAGAGTTGATATACAAAGGTTTTCCTAGGCTAATCTCAACAATTTCAGTACTTTCTTCCTTTTATGAGGAAGTTGGTGATAAAGTATATAATTGAGTGATATCAGGGTGCCAAGTTTGTTGAAATTAAGAACTGAAAATGTGTGACAACTCTACAAAAGATCTCGGATATTCAATACAATTTGTATCATCCAAAAATAAACTTAAGACTTGTTCATCTGATTGTTCTTACATTCCTCTTACTTGTTCAAGTGTTAACAGGGGTCTGACGCAATCTTCTTCTCCATAAGGGTTTTCTAACCAAACATGTATCTCCTGTGTCGGTTGGGCAGGAGGGAAGAGGACAAGCTTTTGGCTATGTGTGCCATTAGATATAGTCATCTCACCAGACCGACAATTGATAAAGGCATCTGTTGTGGCCAGCCAAGGACGACCAAGAACTAGAGGGTGTCCTGGTTTGGATGATGATTTAGAATAGATGACTAGAAAGTATACTTGATATTCCCAATAAGCTAGAGTGACTGTGACATCATCTAGACTTCCCGTAGGGCTAATGACTCACTTATCTGCCACCTCTATCATGGTTTGGGTTGGTCTTAACTAGTTGATTTGGAGCTTTTGCATAGTGTCAAAAGGAATAACATTAATTGTTGCACCCAAGTCAATGAGTGTGTTTGGTAAGGAAATACCATTAATTTCAACAGTGACTACTGGGTTCCCAGGGTCATTATATTTGTATGGCATTTCAGAAATAAATTCAGAAAATTTCCCCACCACCTGAACAAGGGGAGGTTCCTTCTTCTTCCTTCCTGGTTTCTTAAGGAAAAGATCCCTTATGATTTTGACATATATGGGGATATCCTTAATGGATTGCAACAAAGCTATTTTTATACATACATTTTGTAATTCATCCTCTATATCTGTGTGCAATGGTGGGTCAGGTTTCTTCACTAATAGTCTTTCAGGGTAGGGTGGAAGATTAACTTGTTGAGGTAGTTGTACAGACTGAGAAGTGATTGGAATAGGAGGGGAAGTCTCTTCTTTTGTAGGGGTGGTTTGAGTGTTTTCTTCCTCAGAATGATTATCATTTTATTCTTGAATTATTACTCCAGGATTTGATTGATTTACAACTTTCCCTGATCGTAGTTGAATTTCATAGGTGGGAAATGTTTGAACTTTTGTATTCTTCACAGGGTGGGTGGGTCGATTATTGAGGTTAGGGACTGGCTGGGAAAGGATTGTTGTTGGTCTCGGAGGATTGTGGGCAGCTTGGTTTTGTGGTTGTTGATTGGCATTTATAGATACTTGCTGCTGTTGATTAGGGTTCAAGGGGGTTGTAAATTGTTGTTGTATAGGAGGTGGGAGTAAATCTTGCATCTGTGGTGGGTTAAAACCAGGTAGTAATTGGGAAATGTTTGCAGGATACTGTGGATATGTAGGGTAAGAGGGATTCCCATACACATGCCCCCTCCAACCTTGTTGCCAAGGTTGAGTTTGGGCTTGCTGAGGTGTCCATTGTGGATAGGGGATTGGATTAGGCCCCCATTGTTGCTATTGATATTGTGTATTAGGGTCATAAAATGTATTGGGGTTTTGTTCTCTCCAAGGTCCTCTAGAAGGCTATGAATGTTCTTGTGAGATTCCTCCTCCCCTATACATGGCTTATAGCTCAAGAAAAGTTGGAAACTCAGATGTTGGGCGTTCTAGTGTACACAGGCCATAGATTTCTATGACATTTAATGGACATTCTTTCTCACCATGCTTCTTTTGGCATCTGGGACAAAAGATTGGCCATAGTCTCTTCTTCTTGTTTATTTTTCAGTTTTAGGGTATCTAACTGGTTACTGACTGTGCTCAAGATGTTTGTTTTAAAGTTCTCTAATAATATTCCTAACTCAATTCTGGTGACAGTTCCTAAGCTTTGTCTTGTATTTTTGCTAAAAGAATCTCTTGGTGTTTTGCCTGTTTTAGCTTGTCCTCTTGAGTATCTTCTACAGTAATCTGCAATCTCTGCAAAAGACTTTTGGTGCACATCTCATGAACTTAATAAGTTTAAAACTTCTATGCAGTCATCTCTAATACCTTTCAAAAATATGGTTCTTACTACAACTGGGTCTATGGTGAATAGTTTTGATTTCTGATAGTTGTATAAGAACCTTTTTAAGTAGTCTTCAGGGCTTTCATCTTTTGTTTGCTGCATTTTAAAAATGTCATTTTTAGCATTATCCTTACAATAGTCTTGGTATTTCCGTAAAAATGTGTCTTTCATCTGATCCCAAGAGAGGATTCTATTTTCTCCTAAGCTCATGAACCATCTTAAGGCTGAATCTGTCATTGTAGAAAGAAAGAGCTTATGTTTTTGGGCATCGTCTTAGTAGTTATAGCTTCTACATAATATGTCGAACTCGAATAAGAATAAGTCTGGATCTTTAGTTGACATATCTTTGAAAGTGGGTAACGATGATAGTGGGATGTTTTTCATGCTGATGTTTCTGGAAATATCCAAGATTCGAAACCCAAAGGTCTCAATCTCAGTGGTTGTGTTTCCTTCTTCTTCTGCCATTCCACTAATAGATGGTTCATAAACTAGATTTTGTGTATCTCCTAAGCGTTCATCATATTCCCATTCTTCCTACCCCAATGTTGATTCTTCAATTTTAGGTTCTTCTTCTGAAGCCTTGCTAGCTCCCCTTGAACTTCCTCCTAGTGCAATTTTTCCTGCACGAGTGTCAGTTGGATTAGTGGGGGGGTTGTTTTTGAATCTTTAGAGCTTACAAATATACCCTTATTATCTCTATATCTATGCATAAAATGAAATTTTGATTCTTAACTGAATTGAAATCCTAATTCTATCTAAGAGGTAAGAAGACAACCTAGCTTCGGAGAACCCCACTCTAGTGGCCGCGTGGCTCTTCACTCACATATTAAACGTTTTATCCTCCTCCCTCAGGAAACCTTTTGAAATCGTTCAAAAACTATGCAAACAATCTAAGCTAAAAATCACTTCCTATTGTTTTCAATTCCCTAGCAATGGCGCCAAAATGTATTGATACTTATATGTTTAGTATAATGCACTCAATAATTATCAATCTGGGATTCGTAATCAATAGAGTTGCAAGAAACCAATAAGAAAGGTAATTCTAATGTCATGAGTATATAACTATTCTAGACTATGAATGCTGAAAATAAGACAAACTAGCAAAACAAAACATGGTTCTCTTTCATAGAGAGGCTATCTACTCCATTATGGAACATGCAAGTATGATATGGAGTTCTTTTGACAAATCAACTCGGTTATCTGACCCAGAAAGATAACTATGCAATCATGCTTCTGAAAGGGAAATCACACATCAATCATCACTCATCAATCATCGAGACATAGTATGGGTAGTTCAATAGTCAATATACTGAGTATGTCGTGATTCACAATGTGTTGTTGTAAACTTCTCTAGTTCTCCATCAATTATGTTTGAATATTGCTTCCAACATTCATGTCCATGAAACAAAATCAAATTCATAAAAACAGAAATGGAGCATATGGAAAACAGAGTAAGTAAATATCTCTAAACAATCGAAACCTAAACTGAACTATACTTCTATCCTCTGAAATGGTCAAATCTTCAGCTATTCTAACATTTATACTATTGAAATAAACTACTAACACTAATCTATAAGGATGTTGACCTTTGTTGGGCGGTGGGACCTTGCTGCTTCAATAGGTCAACGACTAGAATTTTCAGTAAGCTTGCTTTCGATCCACACATTACTCTTACCCAAACTTCAATACATAGAATTAAACTATGCTAACAACTTAACTCACATTCATTCATAAACGATCAAGACATGGAAATAAATGGCATCCTTCTATTAAACTTCATCTCAGAATATGTTCTACAATATGTAACGCTGCTTCACATGCTGGATTATACTAACTCTCTACTACCTCCACCATCCTTGTCATGACTATTTAAACAGTCTTAGTCGTGAAACACAAGGAGGTGAAATCTTTATCAAATCAGTCAATTGTCAAATTTATATATTCGGTTACATATTTTAAGCTTCATACTCATGAAGCGAAGTGTATGAGGATGAAGCAATAAACAAGCAAGCTTATCATAACCTTGCTAGAGCTTTAATGATTCAACAAACATCCAACAATTATCTTTGGTACCATCTGGAGATAAACTTGGTATATCCTGCTTCCTATACTGGTACTAGATCGTGAGAGGTGAGATTCGATAAATGGTACCGAATCAGAACAATGAACAAGTGGTTGGTACCAGAATAGAACAGTTTGCGGCTATTGGTACCAGATCGCGATAGTGAATGGTTCGGTACCAAATCTGAATGGAAGGTGTGCTCGATACAAGATTCAAATAGTGGCAATCTGGCACATAAGTATCGGATGGCTGAGCTGGTACAGAAAGGCTGGACTCATCTAGAGGTAAAAGGTTACACATGGCAAATTAAAACATTAGTACATGAAACATTTAGTTTCCTAGCTCAATAAACCACAAAAATGCATGAATTAATTATACTTTACCTTATGACCTCATCAATGGCTAATGGTAGTGTTCTCTGTCATTTATCCAAGCTTAGGTAAGCCAAAAAGGTATAAATGAGGAGTATAATAGGGTAGTGGGGATGTCAATTTAGAGGCTCAACAATTACTAATGTAATATGCCCCAATTAAGGGGTAATGAGACACTATTTAGGGCTTAACATGGGGAATCCTTCCTAATAAATGCACACAAATATAAGTCCAATATCTCTATGCTAAGTGTTGATTCAAAAAATAAATTGATATGTTCTAGTAGGAAATCTTCATTTTTTTCCTTAAGAGAGAATCAACTAGGTGATGAATTGGTAAAAATAAGGGATCTCTAGAGAGATGTACTAAAGAGAAGAAATATCATTTGGAGGAGTTTTTATAGGAATAAATAGAAGTTCTTTAGGATCCTAAAGGGTTACCACATAAGAGGAAACTGGAGCATAATATGTAGTTGTTTCATGAATACTCATTTTCAAATATTGGTATGCACTGATAGCCCATCTTGGAAGTAGATAAAGTGAAGAAATAGTTGCAATAATTTCTAGATCGGGGAATAATTTCACCAAGCACCTCATCTTGTGGGTCACCTATCATCATATTACCCAAAAAGGCATTGGAAATGTTGTTGTGATTGATGTCAAAGATAGGGGGAGCCTACAAATGTTCAATATAAATATTACAATCCTACAAATTTCCATGATAAAGATTGCAAGATATAGATTGTTGAAAGTATTAATTTTGTATTTTTGATGATCAGTCTAGATATCCTATATTTGAAAGAATTTTTACCCTACATACCTAGATAAAATTGGAGCACATGTTTTTATGGTTGGAAAGATTATTATTATACCTTTCCAATGGTATATGAAATTCCCTCTAACTCCATAGGAATAAGGAGATATTAATTTTTCTGTCCAACAACTAAACCAAATAATTAAGGTTGGCTCAACTAATCTTTACAGGTTGGACCCGAAAGTGGGGAAACATTACTATAAAAGTATGATATGTTTTCACATTTGTAGTGCAACCAAATGGGAGATCAAGTTTGAGGTGTGGTAAAGGAGTTGTGGTGTCTTTTTCGGATCTAAAGGTGTGCAAGAGAAGTCCAAGGTATTTTATTGAGGTATTTTGTGTTCTTGAGGTGTGATATGAAGGACTAAAGGTATATGGTGCTAGTGTGTGCATTGTTTTGAGGTTGTTATGTTGTTCTGAGTGAATGTTGTTACAGGTTGGACCCGAAAGTGGGGAAACATTACTATAAAAGTATGATATGTTTTCACATTTGTAGTGCAACCAAATGGGAGATCAAGTTTGAGGTGTGGTAAAGGAGTTGTGGTGTCTTTTTCGGATCTAAAGGTGTGCAAGAGAAGTCCAAGGTATTTTATTGAGGTATTTTGTGTTCTTGAGGTGTGATATGAAGGACTAAAGGTATATGATGCTAGTGTGTGCATTGTTTTGAGGTTGTTATGTTGTTCTGAGTGAATGTTGTTGTCAGTGGATGTTGTCGTGAGTGAATGTTGTTGTTAGTGGATTTTTTCGTCAGTGGATGTTTCCATCATTAGATGTTGTAATCAGTGATCATATTCTAGGAATTATGTTATGAAGCTCACTAGGGAATGAAGGCTACATGTGACTAAGGTTTTAAGGATTGTCTATTAATAAAGCATGCAGGTGAAGTCAGAAGTACTATGTGTTTGAAGATCTTGGATTGGTGTCTACACATATCTTTTTGAGTTGGTGCTTAGGTGAGGGGATTGGTGTCTCCCATAGTTTGGTGCTTGCAAATATTATTACAGTAGGTTGGTTTCTACAACTACTACTAAGTTGGTGCTCAATTGAGGATATTAGTGTCTCCAGTAGGTTGGTTCCTACATCTTATTGAGTTGGTTCTCAGTTAAGGATGTTGGAAAGTTGTTTTTCATTGATATCAATCCCAAAAGAAGTCCAAGATATGAGTGTATTTGAAGAAGTATCCAAAGTGTTCCCTTTATGGAATATATTTAATCATGTCCCTCATAAGAAGATGCTTTGAATAATTCTACAAGAAACCCTGGAAATATGGCCAAATGGTTACGAAGCCCCTGGGGTGTGATCATGAACATCGAAGTTGATTGAATAAGAAAACCATGAAGGACATTAAAAATGCATATAACACATCCATAGATTGATAATCCTCATAATTTTGTTTCCAACGGTAGGTGGTACATCACGTGGTTCCTCATGGTTGAGAAGTTATGCCCTCTTAAATATGAATCGGGTTGAAAGAAAATGAAGAAGCCCAAGATCTAAGGACAACAAGTTACAAGTCAGACCCTAAAAAGTGTTGCAAACAAGAAATTACAAGTTGTCTCCATTGCAATGAATATTAAAATAAATATTAAGGATATTGTTTGTAAAGTCGACCCCAATGGAATAATCATTAAAAATTAAATTGAATTTTATTTGGGTGAAGTTGGCCCTAAAAAGAGGGTGTCATATCCAGTATAAATAAGGCACCTAGGAGTTCATTTTTTACATCAAATCAAGTAATTTTGATCATAGTTAACCAAGGAGATCTGAGGCGAATTTCAGAGGGAAGATGAAGTGAAGAAGGGTGAAATTGCAAGGGAAGATGAAGTCTTGTGATTATGTGTTCTAAGGTGTTCTAAGAAAAACATTCATAACTTATTCATAGACGATCCAACTTTTGTGAGACGAAATGAATTGGAAATAGTAGAGTACATAGTATGTTGTGTGTGAGTTTCAAAACCAGATATCAAATATTCAGTGTGTGGCATGCTCTACAAGTTTGTTCTCCAGAATAGGCCAGAATTCAACAAGGTCTTCCAATTTCTCTATAATTCCTTTTCATGGACGATTCATGGAGTGAAACATGGAGAAATTTTAGAGAAGATATTGAATAATATTGGGTACAAGTTTCAAACATTTACTCATTACAAGTACATATTTATGCTTGTTCAAATTTAGTGTTTGTGACTAATCCAAAACTAGTCCCCTGAGACTGAGGTAAAGTTTGATGAAGATGTTATTCTCTTGTTAAAGTTGAGGAAGGTCTACATATTTGTGATCACATACACCAAGTTGATACATGAATAAAGGTATAATTTATATGTGTTCTATTTTGATGGTTTTGGTATATTCTTAAGGAATATATTGGATGGTTTGGCACATGCTTAAGGCATGCTCTTTACATATGGGTTGAGGAGCATCTTGGATATTGGGAACATAGTTTGAGATGTACTTTGGTATATTTTTACATGTTTGAGGCACATATTGGTAAATTGTTGATGGATGTTATGGTACATATCTTAGTACATGGTTGATGGATGTTATGGTACATTCTTTAGTACATTGTTGATGGATGTTATGGCACATATTTGAGGCATATCTTGGCACATGGTTTATGGATATGGTACATGCTTGTTACATGGATGATATGGCACACATTTCTTATCATATGATTTAATGCACATCTTGGTGATGGTATTGGTGTATGATTTATGAGAGTAGATTTGGTATTATTGATGGTGTTATTGATGATGATGTATCTTTATCAGTGACAGGGACACTGAAAGGTTTGATGATGATTGTTATAGGTTGATTATCAGGGACTATGATTATCAGTAACAGATTGATTATCAATGACATTTTGATTATTAGTGACAGTGTCGGGGATAGGTTGAGTCTACACTTATATTTTAGGGCAGAAGGAAGGGGCAAGGAAAGGGGTTCATATCATCCTTCTAGTTAGATCCGGAGAATATAGGGAGTTGGAGCTTCCTTTAAGTTGGAGCCTGTAAATCAAGGGATCCTAGCCTCGTTTTGGTTGGATATGGACAACAAAGGGAGTTGGAGCTTCCTTTAGGTTGGAGCTTATAAATAAGGGGGTTGAAGCGTCTGTCCAGTTGGATCTGGAGAATTTAGGGAATTGTAGCATCCTTTAGGTTGGATCCTGTAAATAGGGGGTTGGAGCCTCCTTCCAGTTGGTGTTGGATAATTTGGACGTTGGTGCCATAGATGATTTTAGGGACTAAATTTCTCCAATGGGATAATTTTCCATGTTTTTTCCCAAAAGAAGATTGGTCAATTTCCATTTTTTCTAAAAATGATTCGCCCAAATTCCATAGAATAAATTTATTTTACCTTAAAAATCGTTAAAATTTTATAGAAGCTATATAAAATCCTTAAAAAATTGAATATTTTACAAAACTATCGCCAAACATTTTACATTTTTCATATTAAGGGCTAGTAATATTATCGCATGTTTCTACATTTTAATATAAATTTCCATCCTTAAAATCATCCATGGTTGGTGCTTCCTATGAATGTAATATTTTGATATATAACAAATAATTTTTTGTTTTTCTCCCATTTGGGTTTCCACGTAAAATAATGGTGTATTGTGTATATTTGGTTATGATGTGATGTATTGTTTATGGTTATATATTTATGATATGTTAAATGAAATCATAATTATATGGAATCATTAATCAGTTAATGTTGTGATTGAAATTGGTAAAAAANTCAAAAAAAGGATATTAGTGTCTCCAGTAGTTTGATTCTTGAAAAATTTGTAACAATAGGTTGGTGCCTATACACGTTTATAAAAATAAATTTATGGTTTTTTCTCGATTGAGTTTCCATATTAAACTGTGTGCATTGTTATTTTTGTTTATATGTGATTATTGTTTCTCATCTAATGAATGATTGATGAATGGTTAAATAAAGTAAAAATTATCTTATACTGATTCACTCCCCTCTTAGTATAAGCATAAGTTCAATAATTGGTATTAGAGCAGGTTCCTTCAGAAAATATTTAAGCACTAGAAGGAATATCTTGAGAACATATGGATTGTATGGAAGGTCTCCCTACAAATAGAGCTCATTTATTTGATGGAACAATATATGCATCATGGAGTATAATAATGAAGACATATTTGTGGGCCCTTGGGTTTGGAATTTTGGAATCAGTCACAACAGGTTATACAGATGAAGCTGGGAAGGTGTCAAGTGAAAACAATGCAAAAGGAATAGATTCCATCTTGAGAGGTCTACGAGATTCTGATATTGTCAAGGTAATGAAGTGTACATCAGTTAAACATATTTGGGGCAAGCTAAAAAAACTTTATAGAGAGAGACTCAATGATTGCTCAAGCTGTGAATTAGGGACAAAAAAAGCACAATTTGTGAGAAATCTAAAATGATGACTCAACAAATACAAAGGTAATATATCCTTCAAATGATTTAAGTGTGGTAGAAAAGGAATTTTTTCTACTAAGTGAGCATATGGAGAAAGGGAGGATAGTGATGATGATTAAGAATCTCTATCCAAAACCATGGAAACAAAACCTATTGATACATAAAATAAAGATAATAAAAAAGAAAAACCATATTAAGAAAAATAAGATCTTGAATCAAAACTCGACAGTGCCTTAGAAAAAATAGACAAGCTTAAGAAAAAGAAGCAGAAAAAGAAATTGCACAAATATGAAGAGGAGGATCATGATATTGAAGAAGAAGAGAAGAAAATTATCATCATGAAGAATCGACTAGAAGAAGCAAAAATGATAGAAAAAGTGGTGAGAACCCAATTGAAAGAAAAGGAAATTTGCAATAAATTGGAGGCTGAAATCATTTCCTTAAGAAAGGAACTAGAGAAGCAAATTAATCAGCTTAATAGAAGCTTGAAGTTTGGAAAAAGTAATGAAATATTAGATAATATTCTCAATTTCAAAAGGTCACCATTCATTAAGATAGCTCTTGGATATGATGGAAAAAAAAATATCCTCAAGGGAGATGCAAGCATTTAGGTCACAAAGCCATCAGAAAACGAAAATGAAGAAAAGTCTAAAATCCATCCCAATATTCACAAAGGTTCCATCAACAATGAAAGAAATAGTAGGAAAGGACATAATGACTAGAAGAAACCTGATTCTTCTCACAAGAATAACAAGAATGAGTTTAGAATAGTTGTTCCACCAAGAATCCCTTTCACAAACCGATACCAAAATATATTTCTTGGCTATTGTTTTTCTTGCAATAATTTCAGTCATAAATAAATAGATTGTAGAGATTCTGCAAGAAGTGATCATGTGAGAGATATAAATATAGGTTATTATAATACCTCAAAGGATGATTATGTGAGAAAAAAAACCAGAAGTTCTCATGCGTTTTCTAACAGAAACTATAATTAATTTTCTCCTCTACTTGATTATAATATTGAATGTTATAAGTGAAATAACTATGGGCACGTAGCATGTTACTTTAGAATATATATAGTCATACGTCCTAAAAAAAACAAGAAATAAAATTCTCTTACCAAGCACAAAAGTTAATACTCAAAGGTTTGGAAAAGGAAGCAAAAGAAAGAAACATGGAGAGATGAAAATGTGTTTTATGAGAAAGGATGTGATAAGATAAATGAAGATAGAAAGGAGATTCACTATTTTGATTCTCACTAGAAACATGTACTCCCAATTTCTAGAAAAGGCAAGTTTGGGACATTTCCCTGTGAAGATTGAAATTCAAGTTTATAGTACTCTTTTAGATGCGAGAAGTCATCCGATTGGTCCTTGTCAGAAAGGAATGTGGATGCGGAAACAAGTTCAAATACTAAATCTTAACCCCATTTAGAAGACCAATGTCATGACTTTGGAGTGGAATGTTTGATCAATAAAAGAAATCAAATAGAAGGATAAACGTTGGATACTTGTAGCATAGACGACTTGGATAATGACCAGTTAGAGATACATTTTTAATTGCGCATTGGAGTGCTTGAAGGGAAGCACAATATCAAGGGGATAATACCTTTACCATTGATATCAAAGGGGGAGAATTTTCAGAGAGGGGAAGAATTGTAGATACAAGGAAAGTTGCAGATAGGGGGAGTATCAAAATTTACTAAGGGTTGCCATCAATGAAAAAGAGGATATTGTTGGAAATATTTTTTTGATATATGTCAGAGGTAGGGGGATCCTACAAATGCCCAATATAAATATTACAATTCCAAATATGTCCAATATAAATATTGCAAGATGGATATTTTTGAAAGTATTGATTTTGAATTTTTGATGATCAGTTTGGATACCCTATCTTTGAAGGAATATTTACCCTACATACCTAGCTCTTACAATATCACAAGTTATATTGTTGGAAATATTATTCCAATACATGTGCAAAGGTATATGGAATTCCCTCTAACTCCACATGAATGAAGAGATATGATTTTGTATGTCCAACAACTCAGCCAAAAAATCAATTTCGACTCAACCAATATTTATAGGTGGGCCTTGAAAGTGGGGACAAAATTATTATAAATACATGATAGATTTTTGCATTTGTAGTGAAACCAAGAAAGATATCAATTATGAGGTGCACAAAAGTGAGTTGAGGTGTGTTAAAGGAGTAGGGGTGTCATTTTTGGATCTAAAAGTGTGCAAGAGAGGTCTAAGGGTTTTTCTTGATGTCTTTCTTGTTATCAAGTTTCACTATGAATGAATGACGGTATATGATGTTGTTTTGTGCACCGTTTTGAGTTTTTAATATTGTCTTCAATGAATGTTTCCATTAGTGGATGTTTCTGTTAGTGAATGTTGTCGTCAATGGATGTTTCCATCAATGAATGTTTCTATCATTGGGTGTTTCCTTCAATGTTCATACTATGTGAATGATGCTATGAGGCTCACTAGGGAATGAAGGATACATGTGAATAAGGTTTGAAGGATTGTTTGTGGAATGGAGAATGCAGGTGAAGTCAAAAGAACACTATGTATGAAGATATTGGATTGGTCTCTACACATATATTGTTGATTTAATTCTTAGGGGAGGGGATTGGTGTCTCCAATAGGTTGGTGCTTGCAAATATTGTTACAATAGGTTGGTTCCTATAGGTAATGTTGAGTTGGTTCTTATTTGAGTAGATTGGTGTCTCTAGTTTTTATATAATTATTAAACCCCTAACTACTGAGACATCATCTCCTAGAGGTCACCTACCCAATTCAATCATATTTCATCTTCTTCCCACTGAGTCTCTAGCCTAATATCCCTTTGGTTTCCATTTTCATTTCTCAAGCCTGTGACCAAAGGGGTTGGTCACCCTTTTTGTACTGCCAAGTCTAGTCGGATCACTCTGTCTATGTACTTACGTCTCGAATGATCCTAGAAGATCCTTTTTTTGGAATTGGTTGTGATGGATAATACCTCACTCTTATTTCTCGGGGTTTTAGTATCGAGAAGGCTTCCAATATAATCCTGAAAATATTATCTTATTAACCAGATGGCCTTATCTCTAAATCCCTATAAGAACCAATCCGTTTCCATTGAAAGGGGGGAAAAGAACTAGCAAAGTTACTATGGCGTTTTCGTGGCATGGCATGGGGAAGGATCTTGGAAGAAAGATATATATTTAGTTTACACCTGTAATTTTTAATATTTATTACTTGATTAATATAATATATGATGGATGTTTCCCTCTAAACGATTGTTCATGTAAGTTTGTGTGTTCATTGGTAGAGAATTGATATATTTGTAGATCATGACATATTATGAAGTTTAGAAGCATCATTTTTTTGTATCTCTATTCTTGTCTTAGGTATAGGAAGAACCCAAGCGATATTAGCTCCTGTATGGTATAAAATCCCTACAACAGACTGGCAAACATATTGGGGGGATTTCCTCTGCTGTTCTTTTCGTCCTTCTTTAGATGCTTTCTTTTTGAGACTTTTACCCATTAAAATGTCATGATCAGTTTGCTACACTTTTTTGTGCCCTTTCCCGAGTTGAGTTGAAGAAACCACTATCTTGGATCTGGTAGATCTCATCCCAGATCTAAATTTTTCTTTGTTCTCTATGTTGGTCAAGAATTCCCCGTCCACAGAGAATGACCAAAGCCTTCCTAGTCATGGTTTCCTACATTTGTACAAGAGACCATCTTTTCTCCCTAGTCTACCAGGGGAAACCACACCCTTCGGTCACATTGTTTCTCTTGTTGGGTCGCGACCTGGTCACATTGTCTCCCTCTACAGTTAACAATCGACCCCTTAAACTTCACTTTTGAAGATTTATCCTTCAAAAAACTCAGTCAGATCCTTTTAGATCAGTTTCCTTCAACACTCCAGACCTGTATTAAGACTGTCTCTTTGATTTTGCATCAATTTGTTTTGAAATTTATACAATGATATTATTTTTATGGCCATCTTATGTGATTTATAGGTACAAACAAGATCACCTAATTTAATCCTTTCAGTCCAGTAGAAGGTTATTTATAGCTTCCTGAGAAGATTTTTCTTTCAAAGCATACCATTTTATTATATAAGTCTCTCTTTCATTAATTTGAATGTTTTTCATTTCCCAAATCATTTGAGAACTTTTCAAACTATTTTTTAGACTTAAAATATGTTGGTGTGCTTTAAATTTGCATGCTTGGTTTTTTTCTTCCATCTTTTTCATTCATTTCTGAACATGGTCAATTGAAACAAAAGGATGAAGAAGACTTTTTGTTTCCATTTTCTTGTAATTTGAAAAAATAAAAGAAACAAAAACATTTCATTTATAATTCTTTGAAATATCACTGAAACAATATATGGGATATACCCCCCCATATATGGTATATCCCATATATTCCAAACTTGTTTCCCCCATTTACTCTACACCACAATCGACTCAGCCCAACTTCACCACAACCCAAACATCAACAGTGACATCTGCATCAAATGTTGTCCCCACCATTGTACCTCCACTTTCAAGAACACAACCTTATACCCCATTGTTCTTAGGAGGAGATGCCAACCTCTTTGGACAACAACCTTCATCGGGAGGATTTCCTCCCCAAGGAATCCAATGAACGAGTTTTGGCCAACAAATACCCATGAGACAACATTTCACTGGGGGAGAACCACTGTACCTAGGAAAAATGTTTAACCAAAATATTGTCGAGGGAAACCCTTGACTTTTGGATCCTTTTTAATAGGGAAATTTCCTACCATCGGGAGACAACCTTTATATGGCTAGGGGAAACCAACCACTGGGGGGTAACCCCCACTTTTAGGTTCATATTCGCTCTGGGGGCACCAATCAACTAAGGAGAAACCCCTAACTACTATACACCACCCATCATGGGGCTAGACTATTCCCTCTACCACTACCCTATTGTATGTCCACCCATACCCAAGAATAGATAATACCATATGGATCCAACCTCCACAACCAGGAGGACCCCTTGGAGTCCCACCCTATGGTGGAGGACCTCTTGGCAGACCCCTTGGAGGACCACCCCATTGTGGAGGGTGACCACCCTATGGAGGCATACCTCCTAAATGACCATCGTATGGTGGAGGACCTCCTTATGTAGGAGGACCCCCCTAAGGAGGAGAACCTCCTGGAGGACCACCTTATGGAGGAGGACCCCCAGGAGGACCACCCTATGGTGGAGGACCCCCTAAAGGACCTCCAGAACAAAACCCATATGGAGGAGGACCACATAATCCACCTCCACATGTCAACAAACAACTTTCATTTTTTGAAAATTTATATTTTCCTTATCTTTCAAGGTTGAATAATGATCCCATATGACAATCCCCTTTCTGTCCCCCCATTCCTACCAAACTCCCTTTCAATATTGCCAAGTTCGATGGAAATCCTACAGGAGATGTAAACAATCACGTGATGACTTTCCACCTATGGCGTTCTTCGAACTCCTTGATGGATGATTCCATTTGATTACAAATTTTCCAGTGAAATCTTACAAGATCTGCAACCAAATGGTATATAGAACTACTGCAGAACTCCTTTGACGACTTTAATTCCCTTGCTATGGAATTTTTTAGACACTTCCAATCACCGATCATATATGAAACTGATACTGAGATTTTAACATCGTTACGCCAATCAACCTCCACCCATATTTCTAATAACATTCATGAGTGGTGACGTCGCCGACGACTAATTAAAGCCACAATCTCTGACCAACTATTAGCTGATTGGTTTACCAAGCCTCTTCTTCCACCTATCATTTGATATTTCACCATGGGAGGTGTCGTTACAGAGGAACAAGCCATATTTCGTTCCCAAAATATAGATTTAGTATATTCTTAGTTAGGCATGTTATACGACTTGACTCCCCATGCTCCTTGGCCATCAAAAGACCTAACCAAACCATCACCTGGACCCCATGTCGATGGTATGATCAGTCCTTTTTCTACTAATTCAGTTGGTCAGATGACTAGGCAACATTATCCATTAAACAAATCTACCAATCCTAGTTCATATTTCCACACAAGCGCTCCAACGAATCACCCTTCCCAAACCTCTGAGGTTAATTCGGTGTAATACACCACACCCAAAAACCTGTAACCATTCAAGGGAAAAAACAAGGGTAACAATAATAATAAAAATAAAAACTCTTCTGAGTAGTCAGGCATCGGGACATAAGAAAACAATGCTTATGGTAAACCTAAATGGAAAGTCAAATATCCATGCATGATTTGTAAAGAGGATCATTTCACAAAAGATTGTCCTCGTCTCTCTAAAATCCATAAATATCTTGAACAAGGCCCATCCTCTTGCACACCTATAGTGTTAAGAAACCCTTTTTTCCCCCAACAACAACAAATGGTTTTGCAAACAAAGCCACCCACACATGGGGGCAACCTTGAGTCCTCAATTTCCAATATCTTGATGGTTAAATCCATGATGTTATCCACCAGAACTAAGAATTATGATTCTCAATATGGGAATCCTCCATCAAAAGATTCTCCCATTCCAACCCTACCCAATGGCCCTCTCACTCTCAAGAAACCAAGTATAGAACCCACTTTTCTCCCTCCAAAAGGGGTACTTTGTTGAATGACACATAACCCTAATTCTCTAACATCCAAAAACTATAGTATAGTGGAGGATATTTATCAAGCCCCATGTGCCATATCCATCATCGTAGTATTGTATAGTTTTCCACCCCAACAAAAAGATTTATTAACAGCCATTGGGAGAATTGATCCCTCGGAGTAAAAAATTATCTCTTTTAACATTGACCAAATTGAACCTCGCCTTTCACACCAACTTGCATTACAAATCACCATTCGTTCACTTAACACAAACTGTTTTTGAACAATTATTAATGAAGGTGAAACCACTTGTATTATGTCAATGAATTTTTGGAAAGCCTTAGGTTCTCCACAAATTACTACATCGAAAACTATCATGAATGCCTTTGATGGACATTTTTTCAAAACTCATGGTATTTTTCCCTCCCTACCAATCGAACTAGCTGATAAAACTGCCTCTGTCGAAGTAGAAGTAATTGATGTTAATATTGACTAAAATATCCTTTTAGGTTGTACTTGGTTTTATGTTATGAAGGCAATGACATCCTCTATATTTATAAGTATCTTCTTTCCCCACCAAGGAAATATAGTGACAATAAACCAACTTGATTATTGTACCCGATGTGCAACATAACCCCAACACAAATGTACCATTCATAGGTGAGTCAACACCCAAATATGTAAGTATTAGTGTAGGATTCTATCCAAACCTTATGGGAACCTTCCCTTTACCTGAACTTGATATCTCTCAAATAGATTCGATCAATATGATCTCTACCTTTTGTGGAAAATCCCTTGGTTGTCTCAACCCTTGGGTAATTCCTCACTCTTCCAATATTGAATCCTTCATAGCTTCCATGCCTTCATCCCTAGTTGAATTATCATATTCAGCCATCCAAACAATAGGCGAATCTGCTAATATTGTTTCTAAACTCCTACTAGATGAGGATCCAGATCATTTTTCCTCTCCTTATTGGGTTACCCCTGAACATTTCAAAGATGACTTCCTAGATTTCGTCTTCCCATCCAATGAAGCTATAATTGAAGTCATGTCTCTTAAAGACCGACCCTAGGAATACCATCACCACCGATACTCTTTCCTCCCCAATCAAGAGAGGATAGAAACACATATTCAAACCCTCATTTCTACTCATTCCCAAGACCCGTCCTTGTTACCCTCCACATCATATTCTTCTCCATCAGAAGGAAAATTGGGAAATATTTTAAGGACTATCTCAATCGATATTTCAGTTAAACCTGGGATCACATAACACATTCAAATAGGTGCAGATTTATCTCCTGAAGAGATTGAATGTTACACTTCCCTTTTTAAAGAGTTCCACAATATGTTTTCCTGGTCATATGAAGAAATTCCAGGAATTGACCCATGGATCATTGTTCATTAAATTAAGACACATCCCGGAGCCTATCCCATTCGATAATGACTTCGTCCAATTCACCCACCAAAAGCCACAACAAATTAAGTCCTAAGTTCAAAAATTATTGAACGTTGATTTTATCTATCCAATGCCCCTTATAGAATGGGTCTCCAATATCGTACCCATATCCAAGAAGCAAGGAACGATCCGAGTATGTGTTGATTATAGTGACCTTAAAAAGGCTCATCCTAAGGACAATTTCCCCACCCCCTTCATCGATCAAATCATTGATGATTGTTCCAGATGTGAATTTTTCTCCTTCATGGACGAATTCTCTAGCTATAGTCAAATTGAAATATTACCAGAGGACCAACACAAAACCTCCTTTATGTGCCCATGTGACACTTTCGCTTATTGAAAGTTACCTTTTGGTCTCAAAAATGTTGGCCCCACTTTCCAATGAGCCATCTCTCATGCTTTCCACGACATTAAACATATTATGCAACCTTATCTAGATGACCTACTTGCCATATCTCCTCAGCGGCAAGATCATATCGATCATCTACGATAAAAAAAATCGTTGTCGACATTACATCTGTCTTTAACCACACACATGCATATTTGTTGTGGAATCTAGTCGTCTCCTTTGTTTTATCGTATCTAGGTTTTGTATCTGAGTGGATCCCCTTAAAGTTGAGGCCATTATCAATTTTCCTCCTCCCATTACTATTAACCAACTTCAAAAATTGCAAAGACAAGCAAATTTCTTAAGACGGTTCGTCATCAACAATGCAAAGATTACTAAGGGTTTCATGCAATTACATAAAAAGGGTGTCCCATTCATTTTGGATGAACAAGATCAACGTTTTTTCGATAGACTAAAAAACATTCTTACATCCACTCCGCTATTGAAACCCTTAAATTATAATCAAGATTTTACCTTGTATCTTGCGACATCTGTTACTACTATCAGAATAGTCGTAGTCCAAAATGATGAAGATAATAAAAAACATGTTATTTACTAACTAAGTAAAGGATTAGTTTGCGTTGAACTTTATTATCCTTATGTCGAGAAGTTGGCACTGGTAGAAATCTTCACTATCCAACGATTACGGCTTTCATTCTTCTTCGAACTACTACTGTCATATCTGACGCCAATCCTATTCAATATATCTTGGCACATCATATATTGGGAGATCTCTATTTGAAATGGATTGTCTTATTACAAGAATTTGACCTCGATTTCTCTACCCCATAATCCAAGAAATCCTTAGTCTTTGCAAAATTAATGATCGATCTTCCCCGAGTCATTGATGAATTAATGGTCCAAGATTCATTACTAGATGAATATTTGTTCCTCATTGACTCTTATGACCCCTGGTATGGAGATATCCTCATTTATCTCCAGACCCAATGCTTCCACACTCAAATGTCCAAAGATGATCGTCGTTGCATATGCCATCAATCCCTAAACTACCTCATTGTTGGTGATACACATTTTTGTCATGGGGTAGATATGGTGTTATGTCGATGTTTCATCCACTCGAAAGTAGAAAAAAATATTAATTATTACCACTTAGGATCATGTGGTGGCCATCTTTCTGGGTTAACCACTGCCCAGAAAATATTAGGCGCAGGGTATTTTTGGCCCACAATATTTAAATATTGCATGAATGTAGTCCAAAAATTCCACCCGTGCCAGATTGTTTCTAAGAAAATGCATGCACATCCCACTCCCCTACATCCCATTATTGCAGTTGGCCCTTTTTCTAAATGGGGAATTGATTTTACCACATGTAAACCCCCTTATGTTGTTGGTCATAACTACATAATTGTGGTTGTTGATTACTTCACCAAATGGGTAGAAGTCATGCCCACATACTCTAATGACACCAAAAGTGTAGCATTATTCGTATTCAATCATATTATAACAAGATTATGTGTACCCAATTCTATTGTGACCGATCATGAATCACATTTTTATAATAGCACGATCACTCAGTTATCTACCCTTTTGCATTTTTACCAAGAGAACTCTTCTCCATACTATCCACAAGCAAATGGTTAGGTTGAGTCCATTAACAAGTTACTACAAACAATGCTCCAAAGGATGATTGGAAAACATAAATCCAATTGGAATATAATGATATTCTCATCCTTATGGGAACATTGAACCTCTATCGAGACTTCCACGGGCTTCACACTCTTTCAACTTGTATTTGTATTAGAGGAAGTACTACCCATTGATTGCAAAATTCCCTCGCTTAAGCTAGATTTATAAATCTTTCCCAATACCTCCCCTGAATAAGAATGAATACTATACATATATTTCCTTGATGAGTGATGTCGCTAGGCCATCATGGCTAATGAATCCCACCAAAAGTGTGTAAAGTCACAATATGAATAGAAAATTCACCCTCGAAATTTTTCATAAGGTGACTTGGTGTTGGTCTATGATCAAGACTGTGACAAAATGGGTGCAGGAAAATTTGAACCCCTATGGCATGGCCCCTATATTGTCAAACACGCTCTTAAAAAAGGAGCCTATGAGTTAGTTGATTACAAAGGAAATATACTTTTGGAGCCCTGTAATGGACCCTACTTGAAAAAGTACTATGCATAAGCCTCACGCTATCTATTTATTTGTACCATATGTATTATAGTATGATATGGTTGTTTTTTTCTTCCTTCTATGTGATAGTCTTTGTCAATATACTTATCCTATTTAAACTCTTCAACTGCAGATGTCGTCGTTTCCCTCACCCTATTATGGATACATGGATGGATCTAGTCGCACCTCCCGGAATATCACTTTCGTTTCCTGGGTGATCCTTTCACCCACAAATGAAATAGTCAGCTTTGGGGGCATCTAACTAGGACTTGGAGTGAATTTTTGTGTTGAAGGAAGGTCATCTCTTAGAAAGGGAAGTTTGTCTTCTTTGGGATTCACTCTCAGAATAAGAAAAATATCATAGCCACATCTAGGGTCTCTGTGGCCTACCTCTCCACATAGAATAAGCAAGTAGATAAGGTCATGGAAGAATACTCAGATATCTTCTCCTCACCTATTGGGGTACCTCTACACTACCAGGTCAAGCACCCCATCGATATGACCCCCGATGCACCACTCCCTAATGGTCCAGTCTATCGTCTCTCTCTGTTAGAGAATAAGGAGATCAAGTGACAAATCAAAGAACTACTCCACAAGGGGCATATCCATCCTATATCATCACCTTGCGGGAGCCCAATCGTGCTGGTACAGAATAAATATGGAACCTGGTGACTCTGCATTGATTACCGGGCTCTGAATAAAATCACAGTCAGAAAACGATATCCGATTCCCCAAATTGACGACCTCCTTGATCAACTCACGGGGGATAAATACTTCAGTAAGATTGATCTGAAGTCTGGCTACGACCAAGTCCCGATAGAATAGACAGATGTATGGAAGACCACCTTCAAGTCAAAGGAATGCCTTTTTGAATGGTTGGTTATGCCCTTTGGTTTGGAAAATGCTCTGATCACTTTCATGAGGATGATGAATGATATCTTGTGACCATTCAGCAATAATTTTGTAGTGGTGTATCTGGATGGCATTCTCATTAACAAAAATACTTGGGCCAAACACTTGCAGCATATTCAACAGGTTCTACACACCCTGCGACAGCACAAGCTATACGCCAACTTGGAAAAATTCTCCTTCGGCATGGACAGGGTCCATTACCTGGGCTACATCATTGATCAGCATGGTGTACATGTGCATCTAGCCAAGATCCAAGTCATCCGTGACTGGCCAGCCCCAACCACACTCACTAAGCTTCGGAGCTTCTTGGGCTTTGCCAATTTCTACCGCAGGTTTGTGTTGGAATTCTCCCATATTGCATGGGCCCTAAGCCAAATCACTACGGGTGGTGGTAAGGAAAAATTTGTGTGGGGCCAGTCCCAACAACAAGAATTCGATGATTTGAAGCAGTGCTTGTGCTCATCCCCGGTACTTTCACTACCAGATCTACAACATCCCTTTGATATCGAGACAGATGCTTCAGACTATGTTGTGGGAACCGTTTTCACTCAGCATGACCACCCCGTGGCCTATCATAGTGAGACACTATCTAATGTTGTCCGTAAGTACCCTACTTACGACAAAGAAATGTACTCCATTGTGAAAGATTTCCGCCAATAGATACATTAAATTCTTGGGAAGGAGACAATCATCCACACTGATCATAAGCCACTGTAGTTTATGCAGACACAAGGAAAATTCTAGAATGGTTGCCATCAAAAGTGGTCCACATACTTGCAGGAATTCCACCTCAACATCAAGTATAAAACAAGAAGCATCAATTGCATCGTTGATTGCCTCAGTAGACCACCAGTCACGACACTCACCATGGTGCTAGAATCTTGTGGCCATGAGACCTCTGGATGGCCCTAGCTCTATGAGACAAACTCGGACTTCGCCACCACCTACCAAATGTTGGGTGCAAACATAGTTCTCAATAATTTCTATCTTCAGGATGGGTTGACGTGTCATCTGGGCCATATCTTTGTTCCATCAAGCAAGGGAGCGAAGCTGATCTGGGAAGCCTACTACATTTGGGTGGCAGGACACTTCAGCGTTGAAACGACAGTGGCGATGTTATAGAAACATTTCTATTGGTCGTAACTCTAATAGGAGGTCAACAAGTATATCAGGTCCTGCACTACCTGCGCTATTTCCAAACCAAACACTAAGAAACAGGGCTTGTACACCCCTCTTCATACTCCTGACAGGCCATTTGAATCAATCTCAATGGACTACATGTCGGGCCTCCCTTCCACCAAGCGGGGAGATGACTGTGTTTTTGTGGTTGTTGACCGCTTTTCTAAGATGGCGATTATGGTTGCCTGCAAGAAGAGCATCACATCAGAGGCCACTTCCAAGATCTTTTTTTAATGGGTCTGGGTACATTTTGGACTCCCACAAACCATTGTCTCAGATAGGGACACTCCATTTTTCAACACATTCTGGTCAGGCCTCTGGTCACTGTTGGACACCAAGCTAACCAAATCCACGGCCTTCCACCCCCAGACAGATGGCCAAACCGAGGTCATAAATTGAATGGCTGTGCATATCCTTCTCATGTATAATTCAAAGAACCCTCGCACATGGGATTATAGCCTTCCCTGTGTCCAACATAGCTGCAACTGAGCCCTGTATAGCTCAATCGGTCACAACCCCTTTCAGTTGGGGTTGGGATTCCAACCATTAGGTCCCATAGATGTTTCACTTCCCCTTGTAGTCACCTATACCAACTCATATCATGTTCCAAATGAAACTAACAAATCCACTCGGTTCATTCAGAAGATCCATCACATCTTCCAACAGGTTCAGGATATCTTACAGAAGTCTAATGACAAGTACAAACAATGCCATGATCAACATCGGGTGCCACATAAGTTTTAGGTGGGAGACAAAGTTTGGTTGCACTTGCATAAAGAACGCCTTATAGGACCCCATCAGAAGATTTTACCACTCTTTTATGGGCTATACCCCATCACCAATGCCATGGGGGATAATGATTTTGAGCTCAACAATCCTCCTTTCCTTGGCCTGCACCCAGTGTTCAACGTGGATCTCCTTCTCCCTTATTTCCCATAATTATTGGACACCTCAGACGTAGCAGAACAACTGACACCAATAGAGATCAACCCCGAATGAATCCAACAAGAATCCAACGATCATATTATGGATACACAGATCAAGGGAACTTGAAAGCAAAAGATCCATCTTTATCGAGTTGTCAAAGCAGGGCAGCTCTTGCACCAAGGCAAGTGGCTCACCCGGGGCCAAATTCAGCAGAAAATTCCTCATCTGATGGGGGAATTTAATGGAATGGATACCATTGATTCCTAATTAGGGAGTATTTATCCATATGAATATCAGTGGCCACCCACCTTTTCCAACTGGCTCAAAATAGTTTTCTGGCAATTTTGGCAATTTACTATTTTTAGCAATTTTCACTTCCGGGGCCATTTTGAGGGCCTAAATGAAGGTTTTTAGGGATTGTCCCAACTAAATGATATTCAAAGGCATTATTGAGGCCCCAAAATGAATCTCCTCGAAGATACCTTTCCAACGGACTATCATATGCCTAAAATGGATATCGTATGCAAACGTTACGACCCCAGAAAGTTAATGTACCAACTTACCCAAATGAGGCCCACATGACTTTTGGCGCTTCATATCCTAGGGTTAGGTTTTTGGATGTCTAGGGTTTTTGGAATTCCTGTTTATTTTAAAATGCCTTTAGAGTCTCATTGTAACAATCTTCTAGCGAATGAGCGCAGTGGTCACATCTCTTCTCAGAGATAAGCCGCCACAATTCCAACAAGCTTGTTTCCGCTGCATTTTACAGTTTCAGCTTATTTCATTATTGAATAGAAAACCAGTTTTACTGTATCTCTGTTATTTTGTGTTAAGAATCTGTTAATACTCTGTATTCATTTCATTCTGCTCATAAAATTTGGATCATATATACCATATATGGACCACTAAATCTTTCTCCCTCGGGGAGAACCATATATGGATTGTCGCGGTAATCCACACTGTAATATGCATAATCATCTATCGCCACTATCTGGAAATCCCAANCATAGCTAGATCTTTATACCCAAAATTTTCCACCACATCCCATGGATGTGATGAGGGTAATTGCTCGAAAAAGAAAGATAACAATGGATGCATAACAAAATTACTTTTGTCGACCCAACCTACACTTGGCCAATTGGTCCTTCATATTTTTCAACACTGTAACACACCAGTTATATAATGTAGGGGAAAGACTGATCATTGCATAATCCACTTGGCTCCTCGAAGCCAAGTGTGGCCCAGTACTCCCTATCACCCGTGTAATGGTGAATAAAATGATACATAAGGTCAATTCCACTACTTGACTAATTGGAAATGTATTGTTTCTCTTCTGCGTACCTGGGTGACATTAGCATGCCACATAGTCATCCACTTGATCTGCACCACCCCTCTTTCCACCTACCAAGTCCACGGTGGCACCACAACGAGACGATCCCGTCAGAAAGTATATATCCTCAATCTCCAAGGTTAATACCTGGTATCATACCACAAAGTGTTTTTGATATACATCCCACATATCAACCAACCTTTGTAACATGAATGACTGAGTTCACATGTTCTAAAAAAGGAAGAACATTAGTAACCCACAATTCCTCAAATCATCTAAAGTGGGAGGATCATCCAACACAACATTATCATTCTCTTCATGTTCGCATTCTCTCCACTCCAACATCGTTGCTCACACCTGCCACAAACAACAAATGTTTTTAGAACCCATTCATATACAATACTCATCAAATGTTTTGCAAAACAATTCCAAAAATACACTTTGTCGCGACCCTCATGAGCATATAGGGCGACCGGTCGCGACCACTTTGTTTGGTCGTGACCTCTTTTGGTCAACAATGCAACCATATGCGACCATATTGGTCGTTCAGCCCTCAACTCTACCATGGATGTGACTGATCGTGATTTCATTCTTCACACAGAGTGACCAAACCATTTGGTTGCTCCTCGTAAGAAGACCAAATGTGACCACGCAGACTAAAAACATTTGAGTCCTGTCATTAATAAATAAATGCAACATGGGTTTTGTAAGATGAGGTCCAACCTGTTGTTTTTTGGCTGAAAGGTACAAGAATTGTGGTTCCATGCTCAGTAATCATTGCTCCAAATGTGAACAAGAAAAGGGCTCTCTAAAGTTTCACCAAGGTAAATGGGTAAAATGAGGCTAAAACACTATTTTTTAACCACATATAGCTTCATCTTAACCTTGTTCACACTATAAAAGATCTTTTTCTTCATTTTTGGCTATTTATCATTTTTTTTGCTCATGAAACCATATACTAACCTGATTTTTGTTAGGAACATTATCAACATAAGCTATAGAACCATTCTATGGAGTCTTTTTTTAAGCTCTTTTTTGACTCCTTAAAAAAAAATATCATCGAGTATGCTTGTCTTTTCATGCTCATGTCATGGATTTGAAAAGACATCCACCTGGTATAAGTTTACCCCTTTTTCAGGATAGATGAACTATTTATGAAAAAGGAATACCCTATCCCTTGTGGTTAGGAGAGTTCTCCTTCGCATTGTTTTAAACTTTTTCGGACCCAAGAAACTAAAATTTACGATAAAATTACCCCCCTGGAGTCTTCTTTAAGTTTTTCAGACTCCCTAAAACTCAAAACGCTGGCGAGCACAAACCTACCTAGGCTCGAGAAAAATCCTGTAATGTCCCCAACCTCTTGATGAAGAGGGTTGGAGAGACTCAGTGGTCTAGCTTTCCCCACTAGACTATAGTCTTTGGTATATTGGGGACAAAGTCAACCAGAAATCATAATATTCTAAAGATAAGTTGACTTTGTGGAAAAAGGGTAACTCAATGAAGAAATAGAAAGGATGATTTAGGTTAAGAGTTAACCCTAAGGGTAAAACTAACTCAATGGAGGAATAGACTGGAGATATAAAGGAATGGACAGCGCACACTCCTTATTCATTTTGGATTACTATCATTTTTTCATTGGAGCTCTTGAGCACAATCAGTTTTGAGAATTTTGAGTCTAAAAACCTAGAGATCAACTCGGTGGTGAAATATCCCACCCTTCTTGATCCAGGCTTGGTCCCGGAGGTGAAATAATCCCCCCCCACCATTCTACAGTGTTATAGGTTGGTTCTACAAGAATTCACCAGGTTAGGGTGCAACCCAGGGGGCGCACCATCTTGGAGGTTCTAGTTCGATCTGGAGGAAGCAGGAGGCATTTGGGAAATCTATCACTCAGGTTATCTTCAGAGGATCCCTGGCATCATTCCTGGTCTATTCCAAAGGGGTTTATCCTTTCATTTTATTTCTGTGAGCTTGGCACACATTGAAGAGGAAGAGGACGTCCTACATAAAGGTATTTTCAGTGTTTGGAGGGTCAAATCTTCATAGTTTGGTTGGAGACTTTAGTATCATGGTAGGAGTGGCCCGATATATGATCGGACGGAGTTTGATAGAATTGGGAGGTTCCTAGAGGGGAAAACGTACCCTCTTTACTTTATCAAACCAATGAGGGTGCAATCTAGTGTAGGGATTGGCCATTTTGAGGAGCAACATTACTCAGATCAACTTGATATTGATTACAAGGGTTTATAGAAACCCGATCTACTTTCTGAGTGAGTTTTGGAGGATTTGGAGGTCAGGAGAGGGTAGGCCAAAACTTGAGGTTTTGGCAACATCCAGAGAAGGGCGCAACTAATCCAGTTGAGGAGGTTTGGCAGTGCATTGATCATGTTCTTCTATATTCAGTAAAATCTACTTGTTAGTGGCCTTTGGAGGCTTTGATCTCTTCTCTTACAGCCTTTGGGAGGCATTCATCTTGTATTTTTCTTCTTATTGTATCGACTAGAAGCCCATTTTGTTATTATTGGTGCTTGCTCCTAGTTCCGCAGTTCTCTTTTATACAGGGACTTCTTACTATCTAAATAAAGGTCAAATTTGACATTTCAATTCTCTATTGGTGTTCTTATATCTCTTGTATTGTTTATGAATGTATGTTTCATATCTATTGGTCTATCAACATTGAATAATCCATGCACGTCTTACGGATACACCTGCAAACACATGAACAACATAACAATAGTAAATAATTATTGTTTTGAGTAAACAATTTGGCTTAGGAACATTACAGTGGTATCATAGCTTTTGATCCTCCCGGCCAGTGGGGTTAGTGCATGCAGAGGTTTAGTGTAATTTACATGGGAAAACACAGTAAATAGATATGTGAAGCAGAGGTCGAAATGGAAGGATCAAGTGAGGACAGTGAGCCATATATTCTAGCAAGATTCTCTAAGGAGTTGCAACACTCCATAAACATTTCACATAGAACCTTGGTACATCATCTACAAGAGAACCATGAAAAAATATGTAGGGGACAAGTATATATGACAAAATCTCCGAGAAAGGTAAGTGAAATCCAGGAGAGGGGATGAAAACTCCTGATGCAGATGACTCATGGAGGAAAGGGTATAGAAATTTATGTCAATAGAGAAGCTAGTGGATCTCATGGAGGGACAAGACAACAGTAAGATCACAACCCCCACTATCACATTGAGGGACAGAGCTATGGAGGAGGTGAAACACTAGGAAAAACATACAACAGGTCCACTCCTAGACCTTATCTACCTACATTCTTGGATACTCAACCACAACATAACTATGATGATGAGATTGAGGATAATTTTGAGCAATATGCTAGGGAGTATCATGCCCTAAGTGTAGGGTTTCAGAGATGGGTCACATTAGATCAGTATTACAGGATCAAATTTTGGGGAAAACCAAAATAGTATCAGAGCCCCAACTATGAACTGAAGCGTAGGGCAGGAAAAATGGAGATCCCTTATTTTGATGGATCTGCTAAGGTGACAACACAATCATGGGTGCAGAAGTTGGATACCGACTTACACCTTAACCCCATGAGAGAGATGGATGCCATCAAATTTTTCACCATGTACTTAGATGGAAAGGATCATGATTGGAGGTATCATGGGTTAACCACATTGGGACATAATTAGATTACATCTTACACAGAGTTCACACAAAGGCTCATTGATAGATATGACTAGGTGGATCCGGAGATACCTTTTAGAAAGCTCACTCATCTCATGTAGACAGGATCACTGGAAGCTTACATAAAGGAGTTCTTGAGCCTGACATTGATGGTACAAAACATGTCTCAAGAGAGACTCATGATGCTTTTCACAGAAGGGTTGATGGAACCCTTGAGGGGTTGGGTCAAGGCCTTTAAGCCTACCAACTTGCATGATTCCATCTAGAATACCAGAGACTTGGGTTTGGAAGCTAATATGAGATTCACCCCTAGACCTCCCAATCAAGGGGGTAGAGATCAAATACCTTCTATTAACCAAGGGGGAAGAGACCCAAGGGGGTTTGACCAAGGAAGGGGCAGGATGGATGAGCCCACTAGGAGGGAGATGAGGAGGAAGCAACTGTGTTTCATCTACAAGGAACCATGGGAACCAACACACAAGTGCATCAGTAAGGCAAAATCACACTATATTGAGGTGATATCAGATGATGAGGATGAGGATTTAGGCCACATACATAACATGGAGGCCGCAACTACATAACAGATAGAATAAGAGGATGTTGGTCACAGACCTGCAACAGATGAGAAGGTAACCATTTCATCCATCAATGGGGTACCAAAATTCAACAAATTCAGGATGAGAGGGGTGTTACCGGGGAAAAAGGGTTCAGTCCTCATTGATGGAGGTGCCTCATACAATTTCATTGAATCAACATTACTACAAATAAGACACATACCAATAGTAGAATTTGAGGGATTTCATGTGGAGGTAGCAGGTGGATGTACCATTCCTTGTGATAGGTACATCCCAGGGATGAAACTCACCTTGGGAAGACTTGAGTTGGCACAATATTTTTATGTGATGGATCTTCCAGACACCAACATTATCCTAGGAGTACAGTGGCTTAGTAAATTGGGGTCAATCACAACAAACTACAAAACCATGGAAATGTCTTTCACATAATAAAGAGGGAAGAAGGTGGTTCTAAGGGGTATGACAGGGAACACACCAAGGGTGGTGACAACAAAGTGCATGGAGGACATCTTCTAGAGATAATACATCGATTATTCAGCAGAATGCATTATTTTAGTCAAAGTGGACAAAAAGTCAGAAACACACTATGTGTCAGATATCAAGAAGATCATGGACAGGCACATCAAGGTCTTTTAGCCTATCCCACCAAGAGCACCACCAGATAGGAGGTTCAAGAACATCATAGAGTTAGAGGAGGGTGCCAAGCCTTTCATCACCACTCCTTACAGGCACCCCAAGAAGTACAAGGAAAAAATTGAAAAATGCAATCAAGGAAATGTTGGATATGGGTCACATCAGGTCGAGCTCCAGTCCCTTTGCATCTTCAATAGTGCTAGTGAAAAAGAAGGATGGAACAATGCACATGTGCATTGATTACAGGGCCCTAAACAAGAATACCATAAAAAACAGATACCCCATCCCACAGATTGATGAGCTATTGAATGAGCTCCATGGGGCAGTTTATTTCACTAAGATTGACTTGCGCCCTGGCTATCATCAGATTAAAATGAGGGAGAAAGACATTTCCAAGAATGCTTTCCAGTGTGACTATGGACATTATGAGTTTCTAGTCATACCTTTTGGGTTGAGTAATGCACCAGCCACTTTCCAATCGTGCATGAATCATTTTTTCAACAAGAAGCTAAGGAAGTTCTTATTAGTATTTTTTGATGATTTAGTGATCTACAACAAGACATGGGAGGATCACCTTCATCATGTGGAACAAATTCTAACTATCATGGAGGAGAAATGATAGTCAGAATTTGGGATGACATCATCCTTCAGACTACTGGATGACATCATTTACTACAAGGATCAAATTTTCTTGGTTCCCGAATCAGCCTTCAAGGCCAAGGTGTTACAAGCATGCCATGATTCACTAGTAGCAGGGCACCATGGGATCGTCAAGACATATATACATGTACGAGAGAGATTTTCTTGGAAGGGTATAAATGAAGATGTGATGAACCATATAAAGGAGTGCATCACTTGCCAAGCCAACAAAGATGAACACACTCACCCAACAGGACTACTACAACCACTTCCCATTCCAGAGTAGAAGTGGGCGAGCATATCCATGGATTTCATCACAGGATTTCCCAAGGTATAGGGCAAGGAATGCATTTTTGTATTAGTGGAAAGGTTGACAAAGTTTGCACACATTTTTCCATTGCCAAAGATTTCAGTGCAACACAGGTTGCAGACCTATTCTTCACGAAAGTTTTCAGATTGCATGGGTTGCCCAAAACCATAGTGAGCGACCAAGATATTAGGTTCATGAGTACTTTTTGGTAGAGCTCTCCATACTACTAGGTATGGCCTTGACACCCAATACCAGTTATCACCCACAGGAGGATGGTCAGACAAAGATATTCAACAAATGGGTTGAAGACTACCTCAGAAACTATGTGGCAAGAAAATAGAAGGCATGGGTAAAATGGCCTCACTTGGGGTAATATTGTTACAACACCACCCACCATATGTCCATTTTTATGCCTCCATTCAGGGCCTTATATAGTTATGACCCTCTCTCCTTTGTAGAGATTGCTTTCGGTGACAACAAGGCTCCCATGGTTTAGGACTAGATTCAATAGAGTCAGGACATCCTTAGGGAATTAAAGGATCACCTATAGAGGGAACATAATAAACAAAAGGTACATGCATACAAGCACAACTTTGAGTGCACCTTTGAGGTAGGAGACTTGGTTTATATGAGGCTCCAACTGTACCAAAAAGAATCAATCAAAAGAAGTGGTGCAAAAAAACTCCAGCCCCATTTATTTGGTCCATACAGAGTCAACAAGAGGGTAGGGGTCGTAGCTTATGAGTTGGATATACCCCAGGGAAAAAAAATACATAATGTATTTCATGTTTCTTGTTTTAAGAGGGCCATTGACAAGCACATCACTCCTATTGAAGAATTTTCACCCATGGATGAAGAAGGACAATTGGTACTGATACTAGAGGAGATACTGGAAGTCAGGGAGAGGAAGCTAAGGAAAATAAGCATTAGAGAATAATTGGTTAAGTGGAAGAACCTACATGTGGAGGATGCGACATGGGAAGGAGAGCAGTTGATCCAGGAGACAGGTTCAGAATTTCTTGTGGGAAAGCATTTTCTAGCAGGGGAGACTGTAATGTCCCCCACCTCTTGATGAAGAGGGTTGGAGAGACTCAGTGGTCTATATTTTCCCACAATACTATAGTCTCAGGTATATTGGGGACAAAGTCAACCAGAAATCGTAATATTCTAAAGATAAGTTGACTTTGTGGAAAAAGGGTAACTCAACAAAAAAATAGAAAGGATGAGTTAGGTTAAGAGTTAACCCTAAGGGTAAAACTAACTCAATGGAGGAATAGACTGGAGCTATAAAGGAAATGGAAGTGCGCACTCCTTATTCATTCTGGATTATTATCATTTTTTCATTGGAGCTCTTGAGCACAATCAATTTTGAGGGTTTTGAGTCTAAAACCCTAGAGATCAACTTAGTGGTGAAACATCCCACCCTTCTTGATTCAAGCTTGGTCCCAGAGTTCAAATAATCCCCCCACACCATTCTACAGTGTTACAGGTTGGTTCTACAAGAATTCACCATGTTAGGGCACAACCTAGGGGGGTTTCCAGCTAGGGGGCGCACCATCTTGGAGGTTTTAGTTTGATATGGAGGAAGCAGGAGGCATTTGGGAAATCTATCACCTCGGTTCTCTTCGGAGTGTCCCTGGCATCATTCCTAGTCTATTTCAGAGGAGTTTATTCTTGCAGTTTATCTCTGTGAGCTTGGCACGCATTGAAGAGGAAGAGGACATCATGTAGAAAGGTATTTTTAGTGTTTGTAGCGTCAAATCTTCATAGTCTAGTTTGAGACTTTAGTATCATGGTAGTAGTTTCCTGATAAATGATCTAATGGAGTTTGATAGCATTTGGAGGTTCCTAGAGGGGAAAATGTACCCTCTTGAATTTATCAAACCAGGGAGGGCGCAATCCAGTTTAGGGATTGGAAATTTGGAGGAGCAACAATGATCAAATCAGATTTAGATTGATTCCAAGGGTTTCTGGCAACCTGATCTACTTTCTGAGCAAGTTTTGGAGGATTTGGAGGTCAGGAGAGGGTAGGCCAAAACTTGAGGGTTCGACCACATCCAGAGCAGGGTGCAACTCATTCAGTTGAGGAGGTTTGGCAGTGCATTGATCAAGTTCTTCTATATTCAGTCAGATCTACTTGTTATTGGCCTTTTGGGGCTTGTATCTCTTCTCTTACATCCTTTGGGAGGCATTCATCTTGTATTTTTCTTCTTATTGTATCGGCTAGAAGACCATTTTGTTATTATTGGGGCTTTCTCCCAGATCTATAGTTCTCTTGTATATGGGGACTTCTTACTATCTAAATAAAGGTGAGATTTTACATTTTGATTCTCTATTGGTTTTCTTATAGATCCTTTATTTTTTATGAATGTATGTTTCATATCTATTGGTCTATCAACATTGAATAATCCATGCACATCTTACGGATACACCTGCAAACACATGAACAACATAAAAATAGTAAACAATTAGTGTTCTGAGAAAAACAAATTGGCTCGGGAACATTACAAATACTTAGGTAAGTATATAGAGGTTTCTTTACGACCTTTTCAAACTCTCTAAATAGGAAAAGGCTATCAAGTTTTCCTTCTTTGGACTCGCTAAAATTTACATCAAAGGACCCATTCATGGGACCGAACCCCTCCTTCCCCAGGTTCGTTAATAATATGTCGAGGGACTCATCACTAGATGAGCTATAACGAGCATCTATTATCCTCCTCCAACTCATAAAACTAGAATGAGGTACTCATCATTCATTGTGGGGAGTTTTTAGAGGGTTTTCCCATCTTGTTTTCTTCATTAACTGGCAGTTTTATTTACTTTGTGTCTCCCTTGAAAAACACACCTATTTTATCACCTCATATAATAGTCGATTTATCTATTTTCTCTCATTTGACCACCATTCCCATTATTGTGTCGCATTCCCCTCATCGGTCCATGAACAATTATTATTGTCTTCACTTGAGTTAATGTTGTCGACCCAAGCCATTTTTTGTGCATACTTTTTCAAGGGAAGTCCTACATACATCATTCACCTACCATCCCTTTATGATTGTTTATCGTCACCATCCATGTGTTAGTCATGCTCCACTATTATCATTTTCACACCATCCATATTTTCCTATTTCACGTCGATTGATGGGGGATACATCAAGGCCTTCCTTCAATGTATTTCAATCTGTCGAATTCATCTCATTATCCAATATTGAAATCTAGAAACCCACCAATACCCTGGAACTTGTAGACATCAGTGGAAGGTCTCCTTGCATTTTGGCAGTGGGTTTACATCACTGACTCCTGTCAAATGAATCTATGAGTGTTTGAATTGAACTATTTTATTCAAACTTCATAGATTGTACTCGATATCTTGGGTTCCATCATAATCATCGATGGACTCTGTCATGTCTGATAACGGTATACATTAATGATATATAATCAAACTATTTCTACCATGCTCGACTTTAAATCCTTTATACGCATGTCGTAGAATCATACCATTCAGATTACAGACAAAGACCTTGGGGAAGATTACTCTCATGTTCCATGATACTCTTTCCCAAGCTGCGATGGAGATTATATCTGATCTCACTTCTTTGTGTGATGTCACATAGATCCACATTTTTACTTGGTCATCGCTATGATTTCACTTGCATCTTTCATGGATCCACAGTGTATACTTTTGTGGCCATGAATCGAGTCATGTTTGTTTCTTGATGGATCCACGGTGTACTTTTTTTTTCCATCACTTGCATCATGTATAGATCCATAGTGTATTTATGGAGGCTATGATATCATTTTTCTTACTAAGCATGGGAATTCCCACCTTGGGGTTCTTTTTGCAGGATTGGTGATGCTCTTCTCCAGGCTCCTTGCCCACAAATCTACACCTTTTATTGGTAAATTATTTCATCCAACATACACCTCTTCTAACCTCACACTTTAGGGGGCATTTGTTATAGCCTTGTTAACCCCCTAACCACTGAGACATCATATACGAGAGGTAACCTACCCAATTAACTCATCTTTCATTATCTTCCCACTGAGTCTCTAGCCTAAGATTGATACGGTCACCCTTGTCATTTTCAATCTTGTTGACCGAAGGGGTTTATCTCCTTTTTGGACTGCCAAGTCGCGACTGGGTCACACTATTTGTGTACTTAGGTTTTGACCAAGCCTAAAATTTCCATTTTTTGGACTTGGTTGCGATGGATACAGGATAAGACCTCACTCTGATTTCCTAGGGTTTAGTATCAAGAAGGCTTCCAATATAAGCTAACATATCTTATCATATTAACCATATGGAATTATCTCTAAATCCCTATAAGAACCAATCCATTTCCATAGAAAGGGGGGAAAATAAGTAGAAAAGTCACTCTGGCTTTTTGGTGGCAACGCATGGGAAAGGAGCTTGGAAGAAAGAAATTTCTTTAGTTGACGCCTGTAAGTTGTAATATTGCTTACTTGATTAATAGAATATATGATGGATGTTTCCCTCTAAATGATTGTTCATGTAATTTTTTGTGTTCATTGGTAGAGAATTGATATATTTGTAGATCATGACATATTATCAAGTTTAGAAGCATCCTTTGCTCGTATCTTTGTTCTTGTCTTAGGTATAGTAAGAACCTATGGGATCTCATCTCCTACAGAGTATAAAATCCCTACAACACTAGTAGGTTGGTGCCTACATCTTGTTCAATTGGTCTCTTCAGTAGGTTGGTGGCATGGTGCATACAACCTTCATAATAGTAGGTTGGTGCCTACAAACATTTATAAGCATAAGTTTATGTTTTTTTCCCGATTGGGTTTCCATATTAAAATTTATGCATTTTAATTTAAGTTTATATATGATTATTGTTTCTCAGCTAATGAATGATTGGTGAATGGTTAAATAAAGTAAAAAGTATATTATACTGATTCACCTCCCCCTCTCAGTATAAGCATAAGTTCAACAAAAGCATGGAGCTTGGAAAATGTGTATCAACTACAAATATTTTAAAAATATCACCCTTAAGAATTGATACCCTCTTATAAGGATCAACAACTTGTTAGATCGGTTGGAACATGCCAATTACTTCACCAAGTTGGAGCTCAAATTGGTATACCACCATGCACAAGTTAAATAATAAGACACCTGAAAGACTCCCTTCAAGACAAGGAAAGATTCCCTGCATAAATTTATAGAATCCTTTTTAGTTTTAGTTGTGCCATGTTGTCCCATAACAACCAGTGGTAAGAGTTTTTAGTGAGGAAATAATCAACAAAAATTTTTTGATGAGATGAAAGGGAAGATCAATCAAGCATAAATTCTTGCATTTCCTAACTTGTAGAATACATTCAAAGTGGATATGGGTGCAAGAGGATATTTTATGGGAGTGGCCTTGATGCGGGGAAGTAAGTTGGTATGCTATCATTTTGAAATGGTTCATGGTGGACTCCTGAAATACCCTATGTATGATAAATGACTATATGACCTAGTTCAAGTTACTAAGGAGTGGAAGAACTATATAATGGAAAGGAAACCATTATCCACATTGATCACCAACCACTACATTATTTTCATGACCATGGTATTATTTAACAAACCAAACATTACAAGTCGGTGGAGTTTTTCAAATAGTTTCATCTAGTCATTAAATATAATAAGGGACATAGTAATAATTTGGTAGACATGCTTTCATTTCCACCCACATCTGAGATTAAAAATTTGGGAACTCTTATGAACATGCAGCCTTTTTCCCATGATGTATACAAAGAGGCATACATGGAATATGAGAATTTCAAAGAGGTGTTTTAATAGCTACATAGCCAAATTTGTGTAGAAGAAGGTGACGATAATGATGACTATCATCTCCAGAATTGGTTTTTCTTTAAGTTAGACAAGCCTTGTGTTCGTAAAGGTGAAATATTACAACATATCAAAGAGTATCACAAGTCAAAAGTTGGAGGACATTTTGGTGTTGGGACAACAATTGTTGATTAAGGTTGGTTGTCATTGATGTCAACCCTTGAAGAAAGACCTGTAGCACAAAGTTTTGGGTAATGGAACCAATAGTGTTTGATGTAAATATGACTCATTATTGTTTTGTCATGGTTGATAAGAAGTAAATATGGATGAACTCCAAAGTGGTCCCCTTATGGTGAAAACCCTCACAGGAAGATGCTTTGTGGAGTAAGAGAACCCATGATTAATTATGGAATAATGAGATGAGGGAAAGTGAATTTGTCAGGGAAAATATCCTATATTGATAGTTCTTGTCATGTCATTTCTGGTGGTATGTGGAACGTCACATAATTCCTCATGGTTAGAGAGTTATGGCCATGAGAAGTTGGAGACCCC
>SNQJ01S0011537.1:0-84831 GCA_010110895.2 Picea sitchensis
TCAAAGGTATTTGCGCGCACTCCTTGGGGAAATCATTCAACAACTTCCCAAGTGTTGAATCCTTCCGACTCTGCGCACTCCCTGCAACAACAGTCTTTTAATACTTTGCTCAGGTTAACAACTGAGACTTCGTCTTCATCCTGTGCACTCCTTGCACGACTTCACAACTCAAATCCACTTCTGGGTGAATGAGAACAAAGGTTAAACTACCGAGCCTTCATCAACACACTCCTTGCAGATGAATTCAACTGCACACCTTGCAGGAATCTCCTGGCTCAGATAGAGAAACAATTGAAACTCATTCTCTCCTTCTGTTTCAAACTTCAGTTTCGAAACATGAAATCACATGCACAGCATATACAAAGCAAATGCATAACCAGAAAACAAACATTCATGAGCATAACATCAATACACAGAGAAAACAACACAAACCATGAGCTTGAATTAAAGCTTCCTTCTATTAATTCAATATCTGTACATGGGTGTTCTTCATACAATTCTCTGCTTTCTCTTCCTGCTCTTCTGCTTCAATAATGTTACAATGTACAATGAGGGTGCCTATATTTGTTTTCCCTCTCAGACTCTAAACTATCACATCTAGACTTAATCATCCTATCTACCAACATTAAATCTATTAACTGCCGACTATCTACTAAAGGACAAGAGCTTAAGGCTCAAGGTCCAATACAATATACACAGGCGCTTTCTATAAATGCATCAGTTATATATTGGCACATCATCTTGAATGAAAATTCAAAAAGTTTCGGCTGGCCTTGTCTAGTTGTTCATTGTCTCCCACGTTGGCTTGCTTGTCATGGGCGATGCTCCTACATCATACTCCTCGGCTTGAAAAATTTCATGGGCTCCTATCCATGAGCTCCTACATGGTCTGTCCATGCTTTTGAATCTCTGCTTCGCTTTCCCAACTGGCATCTTCCACTGGATGGTTCTTCCACTTGACTAGATACTCGAATTATTCTTTTCGCCTGGTCCTCTTACCCACTCTCTTGTCCAGTATGCACTCCATCTGTGGCTTCTCTGCTACTGGCATCTTCTTCTGCCACTGGATCACTGGTTGCTCAGTTGCAGTCTCTGCTTCTCCAGCCCTGTATGGGTATAAGTCTGCGATATTGAATATAGGAGATATTTCGATTCCATTCTGCAACTCAATCTCATAAGCATTCTCTCTGAATTTCTTCAAGACCTTCCATGGCCCGATTTTCTTCATTTTTAGCTTGTTGTATGTTCCCCTTGGGAACCTTTCCTTCCTCAGGTGTGCCAAAACTAGATCACCAACTTCGAACTGAAGTTGTCTCGGATGTTGATCTGCTCTGCGCTTGTACTCCTGATTTGAGTCTATCAATCGTTGCTTCACCCTGCTGTGAAGTTCTTTTATCGCCTCTGCGAATTCTTCATCGCTTGCACTGTTAGTCACAATCTGTTCTGAATCTCTCAGTTCATATACTCCTCTCGGCTGCCTGCCATATACAATCTCAAATGGACTTTTTCCTGTACTTTTGTTCACTGAGTCGTTGTATGAAAACTCTGCCTGTGGCAACACATTGTCCCAACTGCTGTGGTGCTCTGTCACCAGGCTCCTTAATAAATATCCCAGACTCATGTTGACCACTTCCGTTTGTCCTTCTGTATGTGGATGATAAGCCTAACTAAATGCCAAATTAGTTCCTAGCTTCTTCCATAAGGTCCTCCAAAAATGCCCTATGAATTTGGTATCTCTGTCTGAAACTATGATTCTCGGCAATCCATGGAGTCGAATGACCTCCTTGAAAAACAAATTCGCAATGTGCGTCGCATCGCTGGTCTTCTGGCATGGAATGAATTGTGTCATCTTATAAAACCTTTCCACGACCACAAAGATGGAATCAACACCTCTTTGCATCCTCGGCAACCCCAATACAAAATCCATGCTTATCGCCTCCCATGGCTTCTCTGGTATGGGCAATGGCTGATAAAAACCTGCATTTTGCTTTCTCCCCTTCGAATGTTGGCAAATCCTGCATCTGTCAACAAATCTCTTGACCTCTTCTCACATTCTTGGCCAAAAATATGATTCGCTCAGCTTCGCGAATGTTTTGTCGTGGCCAAAATGCCCTGCCAAGCCTCCACTGTGCTTTTCTTTCAACAGGTTCTCCCTCATGGAGCAATTCGGAATGCATAATTGATTTTCGCTGAACAACAATCCCTCCTGGATCATATAATCCATCCACGGGCTTCTATCTCTGAGAACTGGATTCTCAGCTGCTTCATACGCTTCTACAAAATCTGCATCTCCTGCGTACATGTCCCTCAAGTTTTCAAAACCCAATGTTTTGACTCGGAACTCCTGCAGCAACAAACATTTCCTGCTCAAAGCATCAGCCACTTTGTTAGCAGTACCCGAAATGTGTTTAATTACAAATGTAAAATTCTGCATATACTCTACCCATTTTTCATGTTTTTGATTCAACTTCTCCCGTTGAGTCACAAACCGTAATGCATGATTATCACTGTACAATACAAATTCTTTTGGGATCAAGTAATGCCTCCACTTCTTCAATGCCTGTATGATAGCATAAAATTCTTTGTCATGCGTGGAGTATTTCAGTTTTGCTTCATCCAACTTCTCACTGAAATATGCAACTAGTCTGTCCTCTTGGCTCAAGACCGCTCCTATGGCATATCTGCTTGCATCACATTTCACCTGAAATGTCTTCATGAAATCTGGCAACACCAACACTGGTTGTTCTGTTATCTTTCGCTTTAACATATTGAAGCTCTTCTCAGCCTCTGTTGTCCAATGAAAAGACTTATGTCGCTTCTTCACCGTGTCCATCATTGCTGCACTAATTCCACTGAAATTCCTGATGAACTTCCAGTAGAAACTAGCTAAACCATGGAAGCTCCTCACCTCGAAAATACTTCTCGGTGATGGCCACTTCTTGATCACTTCCACCTTATCTGGATCCATCTTCAATTGATTCACCGAAATAATAAAACCCAAGTAAATGAGCTTTGTCTTCATAAATGAGGACTTCTTCATATTGATCAACAACTTCTCCTGCTGTAGCTTCCTCATCACAATGGCCAAATGTTTCAAATGTTCATCCTTCGTCTTACTGAAAATCAGTATATCGTCCAGATATAATCCTTCGTCTTACTGAAATCAAAAGATATCGTCTTATATTTTATTTATTAAACTTCTCGGCGAGAATTTCTAGACTTCATCACCAACTTACAAGTACTTGGTGCATTTGTCGCTTTCAAAACGACATGATCAGCCATATCTATACAAATTCTTCGTTGGTTTTAGTTGTCGCTCTTTCCATCAGCATCACTCTCCTCATGAATCGATGATATCCGCTTCATCAATCTTTTGAAAAATAATTTGCCTCAATGCAATCCATCGACTATCCATTCTGGCAAGAAACCCTGTAATCTACGGTACTTGCTTGATCGCTCTTGAATCTGCGTACATTCTCCAACTCTCCATCTTTCTTCTATTCAAGCAAATGTTGGAAATAAATACACAATTTCTAAACTTTCCCCCACTCAACTCTTTGTCCAACAAATCATGTAATTGTATTTTGACTCTCATTTTCTTTGCTATGTATCACACCAGACGCGAACTTTATTTGCAACTAGCTCCCCGTATGAGGCTTCAATATGATGACTCATTCCCTCATCAAGCAGTAACTAATGAGGTAATCTTTCGGCCCACTATGATATCAACTAACTCTTCCAAAGCTAGCTCTCGGGACTTATCCGTAAGTCCTCCACTCTTTGTGCTAGTCAATAACTCGATTTCCCGACCACAAAGAATTGTGGATCTTCCTTCTTCTCCATCTCCTGTAGTCTCTTCTCAACCTCATGAGAAGTATTTTGTTGCTTACTCCCTGCCACTTCCTTATCCCCATCTAAGCAATTCGTGTGTCCTCCCATCTTCTAGGTATATGTGTTCATCCTCCCATCTGGCGAACTACATTTCGCTGCTATTTCTATTATCCCTAATTATGGTATAGCACACCATGGAATAACATCACATAGAATCTACCTATTATACCTGTACCTGTATGAATTCTAACTTAAACACCTGCTTAGTGACACTCACCATATAATCCCTTTCCTCAGAGCCATGAAATTATATGGACTCGTGATCAGCAAGGTTCCAGCTCTTTTCCACCATCTCACGAAACGAGATTATCAGGTTTCTCCATCTATCCACAATACACAACCTTTGCACCCTTCGCCTTTGGTTATTTTGTGGCAGGCCTCGGACAACTCGGGTGATCAGTCCTCCACCTCCTTCTCGGGTGTTAAAAGAACTTTATGCATCATCAACAACCTTCCACTCTTTCAGTAGGTGGTTCTCATTCCTCAACATCATGCCTCTGTTTCGGAAACCATGTGAGAGCTTCTCCACTATCCTTCTTTCTCTCCTGACACTCGAATGATTTGTGTCCATTCTTCCCACATGTAAACATGTGATTACTCCAATTCCTTCCTCTCTTCCTCTACCTCTGGTAATGGTGCAGCTATCGCAAGATATCCCTCCACTCTGCCTTAGAGGCCGCCTCGCTCACCGTATGGCTGGGTTCCAGCCTGCAGAGGTTCCACCTTTCTCAATTTTACCCAGAGGTTTCTTCCATTCCTCCCATTCCTACCTGGGTTTTCCGTATTTTTCCCTGCAACCGCTTCTGTCGGATGACTCCCCGCCACCAGTCAGGAATTCTTCTTATGGCTCAACTTCTTCGTGAGCTATCTGATAAGCATCCTATAGTCTCGATGGTAACCATGCTTAATTCATCCTCAATGCCTTGTGATTCGCACTCATTCAAGCATCTCAACTTTATCATCGCTTCCGATGACTCAATTTCGAGCGTCTTCGATAATTCGTATTCACTACGCTTCGTATCAGGTTCTCCGCATCCTCTTGAATAGTGTGATTTGATAATCCTTTGGTATAAATTTTGCTTTCATCTTCACAATCATTCAATCCAAAATTTTAATATTTTTCTTGTCCTTGGAATGTCTATCTCACAAGTAGTTCAGCCCTCACCTATACGCCGTGATGACCTCTTCAATCGCGGCGACAACATGTCTAACTCTTTTATCCTCTTCGATATCCCTAATCGGGTATCGTAAGAGCTCTAATCCAATCCAGAGTTCTCCCCGAGATCCATACTTCCTTCATAAGTTGGAATGTCTATCTTCACCTTTGAACTCATCCGGGCGATAAATTTAATCACCGGCCGTCACGGTGATCCTCTACCGCAGAACTTCTCCTCGTTGTTCAAATTTCTTCAGCTTCCAACCAGTAATTAGTTGTGCTGCCCCTCACGCTTCCATATCTTCTAATCTCGCCGGAGATCAAGTGTATCTTCCTTCACTGATTTTGGCCTACCGCTTCTTCTCACCTCCCTATCTCGTTGATCAGGTGACTGCCTTTCTCTTCCGGGCGGCATGATGAATCTCTTCTTTGATACGCTAGTTAAAAGATCTTCTCGCCTCGATACTCACTTTGACGCGTAGACGCCAATTCTAGGGTATGTCCGCTTCCACCGTAAAGACCTCCTCTTCAGGGCCCTAAGAGATAAAATGTTTTCAAATCCCTTTATCTAGACCTTTCACTCCACGTGGATGCTCTTCGACGATCTCTATTCTATCAGAATCGCTTCGCGGGATCGCTAGTCTGCCTTCCTACTCTGGACGGCCCCAGAATCCCGAAAACCCGATGACTATTTTCCCATGGCTTCCTTCTTCTTATCGATAATTACCCCGTCGGGAAATCGATACTCACACTATCGTGAGTCACCGCTCAATAACCTCGGTTCCCGGACTTCGAGCACTACCTTCCGCCCGCAATTGACCCACGCCTAGTAGAAATCGAGAAATCAGATTTTGAAATTCACACCCTCATAATAATTTCATGGACTCTCCAAGTCCCGCTAACTCCGATGTGCGATGCCACTCCGCCGCCACTCACGAGACTCAACACTGTATGCCACTGCCCCCTCCACTGTGGTCTTCTTAACCTTGTTTCCGAAATCGCGGGATCACGCATTCCAATATGCACAACACTTCGCCTCCGTAAAATCCCATGTTCCAAACTCAAACTATCTGTAGATCTTTTGCCACGCTGGGCCTCCCGCCGCTTGGACGGCTCTGATTAAATCGATAAATCACAAATCGTGATTTCTTCCTTCAAGAGTTCTATTCCTATGGAAACTCCGATTCTCCGACGAGTCGAGTCCCGATGAGCCCTAGTTCCTTCTCTGCACGCGAAGGCTTAAACCATGCGCATCTCCTTGAGACCTAACAGCTGACGAATTTCACACCTTCCTCCTCGCTAACCTCGACCGCTGATTCCTCCCAGAATTTGAACATTCCTTTAAAACTAAATCTCCTTCTAACTTACCTTCGCATTAACTGCGACTTCATCTCCTAACTAACTCTCCTCGTCCCAGAACTCTTGGGCTCTCTATCAACTTATACCATGAAAGTGCTATACCCCCTGAGCTCTCTTACTCTGATTCTTTCAGAGGTAATTCTCCCTTTCTCCTCCTTTATGCATAATCATTCAACAACTTCCTAAGTAGTTGAATCCTTTTCCGACTGCGACTCTCGCATCAATGTTTTTACTTCTACTGTGGTTAACAACCTAGACTTCGGCTCTCTCACCAAGCAAGACTCAACATGACTTCACAACTCAAATCCACTTCTGGGCAAATGAGAAAAAGAGTCTAACTGTCGAGCCTCATCAACGGTAGACTTTAAGGGATGAATCTAACTCCATTAATCTTGTAGGAATCTCCCTGCCTTATAGAGGAACAATTGAAACTCTTTCTCTCCCCTTCTCTTCTACTCTGCTCAAACATGAAATCACATGCACAAATATATACAAAGCAAATGCATAACTAGAAAAAAAACATTCAAGGAGCATAACATCAATATTACACAAATAAAATAACACAAACCATGAGCTTGAATTAAATCTTCCTTCTATTAATTCAATATCTCAACATGGAGTGTTCTTCATACAACTCTCTACATGCTCTTCCCCGCCTCTTCCTTGATTCTCAATAATGTTACAAATGTACAATGAGGGTGTATATATTTGTTTCTTCCGCCCTCACTCTAAATCCATCAGCATCTAGACTTAACCATCCTATCTACCAACATTAAATCTATTAATTGTCACTTTCTACCAAAGTGATCTAGAGCTTAAAGGGTCAAGGTCTGCTATAATGTACAAAGGTGCTTTCTATAAATGCATCATTTATATATTGGCGCATCAATTTCAATGAAAATTCAAAGCCTTTTGCTGGCTAGCCTTGTCCAACCTGCTTCATTGTTCTACTGCTCGGCTGTCGCGGTGATGCTCCTACATCATGCCGCCTACACCTCTCCCTTTTAATATATGATCTAAGTGCATTGCCCTTTACTCTTTATGTGAGTCACATTAGCAAGAAATCGAGTTTGGTAACTCCATCAACGAAACAATGTTAATGATCCGTAAAAACATCATAATATAATCATCATATGTCATATATGCATAAATGAAATACTCAAACCAATACAAACCACTCCCAGACTCAATTTGAGTCCAATCCAGGTCCATTGGATGCTATCGACATCCTCAAGTATTTTGTCATGTCCCCACTGTGGAATCTTGTCAATAGCATATGTCAATACATAGATATAAAACAACATAAATCATAATCGATCAACATCATCATAAGAATCCAAAAGTGAAACCGAATAATCATATACTAAAATCGAATCACTTGCATCCTCAAAGAATAAGTCAGATTAACATGATCCTCAAGTAAGAGCTTAGATGTTATAATCCAGGATCACTCCGTATTTCATTGTCTCGATCAAATTTGGTACACTCATCAATCTCATTGATTTTATTTTTAATCATGATGTAATAATTCCACCCCATCCATGATCATCATTTTGTGATCTATATGCTTCAGTTTAGGTTCAAACCTATATTGAGGGTACAACTTATGACTCCATAAGATGCTAGGATTACTCATTGTTTGTAAGGATTATAACTATCACTTCTCCCTTCTTTTTTTCCCTTTTATTTATCTTGATTTTCCACGTATATTTTTCTAATCTGTTTTTCCTTAAATCCAACCAAAAATTTAGGAGGAATTAAATAGGAATTGCGAGCATCTAGCTGTTGATATTGTATAATTTGTTTCCATTAGGGATTTCACTGTTTAATTCATTTATGTATTAAAAAGTTGAACTTAAGAAATGAAAAATTGCACCACCAACAATTATGAGAATAAATTTGTATGATGGTTTGCGAAAAAACATCCAAATTGTAAAATGTTTAGATTTCTCCATGTAAAATTTAAGTTGGTGTTAATGTTAATTTTTGTAGGACGTCACCTCAAGATTTAATATCATTGTGTTTAAACTAGGTTGCATTTGTGGAATCTACACTTAAATAAAAGATGTTTCAATGCAGCTAAGAGTTTTAAAGAGATCCACATAGTTAAGAGGAATTGAATAAAAAATATATTTAAACCTTTTGGGGTTATGTTTAATATCACACACTTTCACCATATGATCTTTGATGTCACACATCCCTAAAAAAATATAAACAAAAAAAAAAGTAAAATGTTGGGAAAGTCTCAAAGGGATTGGGTTAATCATTGATATAATCATGGCTGCAAATTCAAAATTTAAGATTGTAAATCAACGTTTATTGGAAAATCTGAGTGAGTGGAAAGTGTTATATTTTTAGTTGCTTGAAGTAAAATTGTGCGCATAGATGGATAATCAAAGAAAACAAGGAGATTGCATGTTGTGGAATTGTTTTTCCAAAACAATAGCCTTGGGTACCATATGCATCATTGTTGATCTTCTAGTTATAAGAATATTAAATTTTCCAAGTTGATAGATGATTGTAGTGAGACCTCCAACATTTTTATTTTTAAATATATAATTTTAAAATGATAATGTATTGAGTAGAGTAACATAAGAGATGATGCTTGATTTTGGTCAAGAATTAAACCAGAGTGATGTTTAATACTACATGTTATATTGGATTTTTTATCTCAAGAATGTAGTTCCAACCACACCACAACAAGTTGATGGATGAAACCACATAAAAATTTGCATGGAGAGGGACTCATGCTTAGAGATAGGAGGATAGGTGGATAAAGGAAGCTGACATGGGCTTTCCAAATACTAATGCAAATGTTGATAGGTCTTAAATGAAAAAAAACAAGAGTGATGTATCCCGTAAAACACACACTCAACATAACTAATTGAACATCAAATCTATAAAGTGGCACTCAAGGGATAAATGACAGATAGGGGTTGCATTGGATATTATTTCATAAATATTGTTGTTCTTGATTTCAACATGCACATTTTTTATCTAATTGTTATTCTTTGAGCATGGTAGGGTCCTTGTCTATTTCCCACATATTCACAATTATATGTGTGTTCTTTGGTGGGAGGACCACAAGGTCGAGTGAGTTCAATCTTCAACTAGTGATAGAGGGATTGAACTACACAAACATTTCAGATAGATTATTATTATTCATATTTATTACCATAATAAATGAAATATTGTTGGTTCTTCAATATCTCTCTTTACCCTACTCTAATTCTTAACAAGGTTGTTGGGTCTCCATTTCTCCCAACATACTCAAGCTAGTTATGATTTTATTTGTATTATGTCTTCTTTCTTATTCATTGTGTCTTATGCAAAGTGAAACATTACCTTACCTTTTGTATATGAGTTCCTTAACAATGAGCTCCATCACCAATTGATTTACATCCCTAGTTTTAAGTCACTTCGATGATATTATACCAAAATTATAATGTCTATTTTAAATATATCAAATTCTTTTCTAATATTGATATTAACTTCTTTTCATTTTAAGAACATTTCACTCCTTTTAAATGTTCAACCTAAGATTTTCAAACAAAAAAGTAAAATGTTTATACTTCCCTTCTTTAAGGAATTTCATTTCCCTTAATATGGTCTCTTACATTGTAACATCCATACTTAATTGTAATTCATTTATTAAAGATGTTTTATTTGTAATATGTTTTTATTTGTAATAACCATTAAAACATGTTTGGTTGTGAGATCGTGAAAGATTTTGACATGGAGAAAGAAAGTGAGAAATCAATTAAACTGAAAAAAATCTTACTATATATTATGGAAAAAAAATTGGGAAATCTAACGAGTGAAGGAAAAAATATAAGGAAATTAATGGAAAAAGTAAAAAATGTCAACATCTATAAATTCATTGTGATGGTAATTTGTACCCAAAAAATCCTATAGTAACATATTCCATTATTCCTTTGATATAACTAACCCATGGAATGTATAACAAATTTTTGCAGGACAATTAATAAACTATATAATATGTTACATTCCAGTGATATATATTAATTTTATTAATACAAAATATTGATTTGGATGATAAATATAATTGTTTTAAAAAATGTTGATTCTGTTAAAAAAAACTAAGTATGCAAAAATAATTATGTTTATGAAATTTTATCACGTTAACATAATGTAAATGTGAAAATTTATCATGAAAATGTATAATTTCATAGTGAAACAAAGTTTTAGATAAAATTCTAAAATTTTGTGGGTAGAAAAAAAGATTTTTTCATCTTTGAGATATTAGAAAAGCTGGGAAGATGAAAATCACTTCTTCTTATAACTAGTATACCCACACATTAAATCATAAGCCAATTTCAAACCATTTGTTACTAACAAATTATCCTTATCAAAAATATAGCGTTAATAAAAATGTGTTTCTTAAATCTTTTATATAATATAAAAATAAAAATTCATAAAGCAAACCAAATAATGCTTAAAGATAACATATGGTTCTTAGAACTATTACTCAATATTGACACCTTTACACTAAGGGAGGCCACTACTATTAATGGAAGTCGAGGTCGTCACTACCCTAAGAAGGAACCCACCACTACTATCAATAAAGGCCGAGGCCGTCACTACCCTAGAAGGAACCAACCACTACGAAGACAATGTAAACTAATTGGTGGATGGAAGTGAGATATGTACCAAAAGTTTTTACTCCCATACAACCATAAATTAAATTACTAAATTATGGATCAAATTGAATACTTCACTCCCAAGCAATGTACTTATACAACTAAATAATACAACTCCATCAAATTCTCTAATTCTTTTATTAAAATTATAAAATATAATTACATGTATTAAAAAAATCATGTAATGAGAATATATTAAAAAATAAAAAATAAAAGACTAACCACAAACAAGAGGAACAATGTATATTGTATTCAACATCCAAGTTAGGACTAAATTGTTAATCCTAACCTCTGAACCTTCCATAGTACATCATCTTGGATCATCTCTTGGATTGAGTCGAAGTCTGTATCTAAGCAAGCCACTGATATGATAACTCCTTATTATATATTGTAACCATGGACAAAAGGGCGTAGTTGTTGGAATATATAATTCCTAATTATCTAATGTTCTCATAATGTATTGAGAGGTAGAGCTATTCTCTACGTGAGTTGTGTGATCCCATTATTAAGAGGTTGTTAGAGAGATGGATTGGTGAGATCCTAGTTTGGTGTGTGTGGCTGGAGGCCTCCTCAACCTCCCTAGTTATCTTTAGAATAAGTTAGATCCGATAACAACCTATACACTCTATATAATATAGTCCATTGTATTGATATTGATGTAAGAATATTTGTGTGTAACACTCTACTCTCCCATTTTAACATGGCATCGCATACATTCCATCAAGTGCATTCCATTGATTGGGAGGTGGAGTACCGGAGGAATGATGGTTTAGAGAGAAGAGGATCCCATGCAGATATGAATAATATGCACCCTCATTCCGCTAGAGAGCCGCCAGATCCATCTTATCCCGAGTAATGCATTTAGCCAGATTCATCGACGCCTCCATCTCAGATCCGGCCGATTATTCTCGCATCCATCCGCCGTGGCATGTACCTATCTTCTCAAGTAGACCAGGCGATTGCAAGAGCACGATTTCTTTAGTTTGTGATGATTTGGAAAATGAATGTTGCAAATTGAGGTTTTCGGAATGACGGTGAGATCGGAGGACGCGACTACATTTTAGATTTTAGTTATGTGTAGATGGACGTGGCGATCTAAGAAGATCGTGGAAAACAATGTTTTCTTTCCATGAGGAGCTCCAGGAAGGCGACAAGATGTTCTACTTAGAGGAGAGGGGCGAGGTTGAAGGGCGTGTGACGAATCCTTGTCCATGACATTGCAGAGGGCTCATTTCTATTATTGTTGGATTTTGTTGTTGTTCACGCCATTAAATGGAGGTGTTATAGAGAAATGAAATGAAGTGTATGTGCTCATTCTGTCGGACTCACAAAATGCTGATTGTGAGAAGTGGGATTGATGGCGTTTCCAGCATTGTTACCGGGGACACTTTTGTTTGAGGGTGTGCATAGTTATGTTATTTTTGAGACATGTAATTGAAAGAAAGACTATGATATTTTGATGTAGTGGTCCTAGAAAATTCTATGTACCTGATTCATTGTATACCCCCTAATGTGAAAAAGTTCGTGGTAATCTAGAAACCACTATGTAAAGCATGGTTATAGGTAATCCGAGAAAACCTCGTGCATTGTTGAGGGTAACTGGTGTCCTGCAGCATGCATGGTTACAGTTAATCCGAGAAAACCTGGTGCATTGTTGAGGGTAATCCGAGAAAAACCAAAGCATGGTTATGGGTAAGCCGAAATAAAACCCTGGTTGATGATTATGTGATGAAGGGGGAGTTAAAGTTAAAATTAGAGGTGTGAGGAAGAATGGTTGAATGAACTATGGGGAACAAATGGGGTAAGATTCCTATAGAATCAAGCAAGCATAACGGGTTGATGACCCATGTATTCCAATAGATGGATTTTCTATATGGACGCCAATAACGAAGGCAAGTACACAAGAGGAAGCACAATTCTAAGATATGACTATATAGATATTTAGACAAGTATCTATTAAGGGAGAGGTTGGAATATATAATTCATAATTTCTATCTAATGTTCTTGCTAATGTAATGAGAGAGAGGTAAAGTTCCATCCCTACTTGAGTTGTGTGGATCCCACATTATGAGGTTGTTAGAGACTTGGATTGGTGAGATCCTAATTTGGTGCGTGGTTGAGATATTCTCCCAACCTCTTTATTTATCTTTAGAATAAGTTAGATGTAACAACCTATACACTCTATATAATAGAATCCATTGTATTGATATTGATGTAATAGATTATTTGTTTATATCAATTTACTCTCCCATTTTAATAGTATGCCTACCAAACCAGCAGATAATTAATCATAGTGTTCAAAAAACTTTCTAAACCCTAACATCTAGAGGATGCACACACTTAGCCATGATTCTTCTAATAAAATGATAAAGAAAAAAATGTTATGAACATTTTAATTTTATTAAATGCTGATCATCTAGATACTATTTGTTATTAAAAGATTCTACATCCTATAACACCATTAATAGAAAATACCATTTTAATAGAAAATGTAAGGCTACCAAAAAATTAACTACAATCAAAATATAAATCTGATAATTGCTAATGCTATACACACATATAAGGCCAACAATTTAATCAAAACTAAAAATATATAAATGATAATTAAGTTAATGTATTTTTTTATAGTTTAAGAACAATAAACATTGTCCATCTTAATTATTAGATTTGATGGAGTTCTGCATAAATAATCTGAAAAGGTGGGAAATGTTTGATGGAGGTCTGCATAATTATTTGAAAAGGTGTGAAAGGATCTGATCTAAGTATTTTAACCAGTTTTAGTTGATGCGATTGTGCTAATTATATTTTTACATGGAAAATATGCAAATTATATTAAATTTCATCAAATTGTTCACATAATGTTACCTGTTCTTTTAATAAATTCAGTTCGGTAAATTAAATATCAACTGTCGTACTTGCTTCATTGTTCCTTAACGTCAATTACACGGTGTATATATCGGCATTGATTGAGCATTTATACACATCCTTCCACCCAGGAAAAATACATATCCCTTGTGTAGTGCCCGATTCAGAAGAGGAGAGTTGAAGAAGTGAGGAAAAGGATGGATTCAAATGAGCCTCAGACCTGCGTTAAAGAGTGTGGATTTTTCGGAAGCTCAGAATATGTGTTCAAAGTGCTATAAAGCCCATCTCTCAAACTTAAAGTAGAAGTAGCGCCTGTATTCATCATCAGGGACCACTGAGGTCGAGCCTACGGGCTGGAATCTGATACTGAGAAATCCATGCAGATCCGCTCCAAACTTCCTGCGTGATGTTTTAGTTGCAGAAAACGCGTCGGATTAACAGGTTTTCAGTGTCGTTGCGGAAATACTTATTGCGGTCTCCATCGATATCCGGAGGAACATGGCTGCTCATTCGACTACAAGACTCAACGACGCGAGGCTCTATCCAAGGCCAATCCCCTCGTCAAAGCCAGGAAGCTAGACAACATTTAGGGATAAAACAGTTTCTCTCTTTGTAGGTAGATTTCTTTGTTAAATTTTGGTAAATAGTGATACTTACACTGCAAAATATCATAGATCTTACTGCTCTATGGACCTTATCCAGCTGCTGTATACTAAAATTTATGTTTGTGCAGTTTAATTATAAATTTTTAAAGATTTAAAATTGTGATAAAATCGGATCATAATAGCATCCATGCTTCATCTTACCACCACTGTCTCGTTGTCTCCATGACCATCAACATAATTCATCATGATCCAACCCACTACCACCTTCCAACCCCTCCCATGAGGTGTACAATTCAAGTCCTAGCATCGGTGCAGAGATCATGTGCATATCTACTACAATATTTGTTCATCCACCTTTCACACCTTCCCACATTAGTATTTCAAATGTTCTTTTCCTTTCACACCTTCCCACATTAGCATTCCAAATCTTCTTTGCATAGGGTCACATTTAAGAGGTTCTATATACATATGAAGTTTGATATTTACCAGGGGAACATTCAATAGGTTTTTATAGTAGTGCAAATACTAGTGTTGTAAAGCCAAAATTTGTTCAACCCTAGTCCAACAATGATCTCATCACCTCATGTACCATCTTCTCGGATAGTAAACTATTCAATCAGGATCCAACAGCTTATGGTTTCCCTAACTCTCGGTCTATTAGAATCACATGTTGAGGGTTAAAAGAATGACATATGTGACTGAGATTCTCTAAAACATTGGATCAATTCATTAGCTCAATCCAGTCCATTCTATGTTTATATACATGCATATATCAATTCATCCATTCTGTCATTGGTCTGGGTGCTCTAATGGGTCTTCTTCTACCATCGGTTAGGTTATTCTTACTACTCACCCGAACCTTTGAGAATGCAACAAAGACATGGATATGGAGACCACAGATGCATGCAATCTGCCACCTGGTTTATTCTTTCTACTCTGGAATGATAATGGTGAACCTGAAACTTTCGGGATGATAACATTTCATTTTCTTTTATTCACGATAACAAGCTAAAACATAATTTATTTTAAATATATAATTTTATAAAAGAAAATTCATATAAATTAAAAATATATAATTCTATGGACTTTTATATGAGTATTCTTCCTTAAACCAATTTAGAATTTTGTTGTTTCTAAAGTATGGATTTTTTTTTAAAATAAAGGAGGGGTAGGCCAATGAGCTGCTCACCGTGACAAATTGATACATGTTTTACCAAAGTTTCATTCGCTAAAAAAAGAGAGGTGGTCTCTCATTATGCTTCAATTAAAAGGGCATCTTCCACTGCTTCCTGCCAATTGGAAACCAAAGAAGGTGGATAATGGTAATGCAGACATAACTGTTTGTGTAAACTAAGCATATTAATAAACTTTGAAAATTAAAAATAGGCAAATGTAAGGAGTACCGTGACTAGGCTGATAAGAGAAAAGCTCCATCACCTACTTAATGATAATTTTAGAAAATTGTGCAAATTTGACATTAGAGGGGTCAAGAACCATGGAACTCCGCATTTGGAGGGGCCACCGTGAAGGATGCCACTACTACCGAGCACGGCTGGCTGCGCCTGTGTCGCAACTTTGCTTTACCGGTGCATTTGAAAATGAATCAAACAACATGTCAATGTGGTTGTTGATGATGGTGTCTTGATGGAGTTTGTCTTCCATATAACCTCAAATGTCAAAAATAAGATCGAGTTGCTCCAGGCGCAAGAGGGTGGGTGGATTCTGGTCGAATTCCTTGACTGTGTTCAACGGTGGAGGTGCCATGTTGGGGAACTCATCCTGAATAATGGAAGTGGAACCCTCCATGGTCATCGTTGTTCCTTTAGCATCTCCACTGGTTTTGGGGAGAATGCGCATATCTGGGATCATGTGGAGGAATTTCTCCTAAAATCCATTCATTTATACCGTAATGGTTAATCGCGTTTGCGTAGTCATCTCTGACATCTGCATACGAGGGATTCCAAAGGACTCTAACTAGTTCCTCTAAGGAATTCCTCATCCATGAAGGCCATTGGAGAAGTATGTTGTTGTGCAATTCGTTGAGTCTACAAAATTGATAGAGATCTCTCCAAGTTATGTAGGCATCTCTGTCTGGCTACACGACTGTATCGAGCAAGACCTCACTTGGGATTTCCTCTCTCTCTCAAAATTGTGGATCCTGGGGGGTGAAGGACCAACTGGACCAAAACCAAATTCCCAATCAGAGAAAGGAGACAGAGCATTGACGCGAAGTGGTGAATGCCATGGCCAAGATGCATACTTAACTGAGGGATGGACATGATCGCTATGCTACCAACCATACTCAATATCCCCCTCTTGCCATTAATCACCGAGGCCTAATGGATTTTAAGGAGGGCAAGCTGTCCTCCCTTCAAGTAAGCTTTCATGGTCAGCCCTCCATCTAAGTGAACAGTTTGGGATTATGGGCCGCCATATTTATGGTTGATTTCATGGGAGGGTTGTGTGTTCTCCCATGAGCTATGTGGCACCCCATCCAAGTGTGGATATTCTCTTCGAGCCAGATCCACAACACCCAATAGCGCGGGTAAGTGGGAAATATTTGAGAATTTCCATCGGATTAGCTCTTCCTGAGTTCACTCACTGCTGGGAAGACATTCTACACTTTGCTGCTGCATCTTTTCACATGGGAGGGGATATGAATGAGATGGGGTTGAAGGAGGGACTTTAAGTCTTCCAACATTCCTAGTAATCTCCAACTAGGTGATATTTTCTGAGGCCCCAAATGTCCGTTCTAATTTTAAGATGAGATGGATGATGATCTGGGAATCCCAGTCCATTATGAGCTGGAAGATGTTGTGAAATATTACTAACTTAACCCCCGTAAGTAGCCTGTAGAGTTCAAGAATATCAAGTGTATTGTTCCCAAATATCCCTGGGCTGTAGACTTTCCACTGCCTCTTAGAGTCGTTAATCTTCAAAGCCATCTACCGACAATTACTCTCTCCAGCTAGAACCACTGTGCCTAGTTTAAAAAAAGCATGGGGGAGGGGACCATGTGCTCGAAATATGACCGATTTTATTATTTTGAGTATCATTATTTCTCGAATCATCAGTGAGATTTAGTTGTTAGGCCTAGAGGATGTCACATTCCATAGGATTGTGCCCCATATCCTCTGGGTCCAAAGGTTGTGGCCTCGAGCACTCTGTGAGCAAATTTTGTGGGATCCCTTTCGAGGCTAAGGAGGGGGGAGGGAAATGGAGGAATAATTCTTTTCTCATTTCTGCTCTTTCCAAATTTTCAGATCAGGAAGCCTAGTATTGTTGCACGATGTATCTTAGAATTGGATTTTGATCTGAGATTGAATCTAAATTTCACAAGCTTTATGAGTTGGCCTCACGGGTTCTTCTCGAGCGACGATTAGCTGTGCTTCCATACCTAGATATACCCACCGCATTGATTTTTGAAGGTTTTCCCAAGTGAGTATGCGGTTTTGGGCAATTAGCCAAAGGAAAATCGAGACTTTCATCCATAAATTTGGATTCCATATTTTCTCTCATCTTCTCCTCTTCAGCCTTTAACTTGTTGATTTTTAAGTAGAGATGGTTTGGTTTCTCTTTTACTCAAGCACTGCTGAGGAATGGCCCCATTTGAGTATGTTTATTCCTTCCCTGATGTGTATTTTCCGCTAATTTTCATAGTCCCTCTAGGCCGTGTTCCATTTCCCCACTTGTAGGATGTAATTCTACACGTGTTCAAGTTTCCCATCCGCACCCAGGTGTATTGTATAGATTTTTCCTTTGTAGAGGTGGTCTCAGCCTGGTAGAGGTCCCTTTGCTTTCATTTGTTGGATAGAGGGGGCTTGAGATTATATGGAGGTTAGGGCGGTTGTTTCTACTAGGAGTCTTGCCAAAATAGGGAGTGTTCAACATTTCCAATATCCCAAAAAGCATGCTTATATATGAGTGGTATATTGCTCCAAGCTTTGTTCTAGATATTTGATCCATGGATCCAATCATTGAATCTGATTAGAAGATTCTCTCTAGTATTGGGCACATATTTCCTTTTCCACATTCTTTTTTAGAGTGTTGTGGGGTGCTTAAGCCAACACCACCAAATTTTATGCCCATTACTCGATTGTGTTTTCCAGTATCTCTAAGTCCCATCCCGCCCAAATATTTGGGCCTGCAGATTTTGTCCCAACCCACCAATGCCCATTTATTGTTCGGTTGATGACCATGCCACAAGAAACTTCACTAGAGGTTTCTGATGGCTATGATGACTGACTGAGGTGTCGCCAAGGCAGTGAAGAGGTAAGTCGATAGGGCTTGGAGTATAGATTTTAAAACAACCACATGAGTTGCAATATTATGTGATCTAGAGGTCGAGTTACTGATCCTATTAGAGATGGAAAGAAATAGGTTGTCCCAGGAAATGTTACGTGTAGCCTCTCTCGTGAGGGGAACACCTAGCTAATTGGATGGAAGGAATGGGGATGCCCATAAGCTGGAAGAGGTGGTTTAAATCACACCGGGTATTGAATAAGTAGATATGTGACTTGTCGATGTTTAAGAAAGTTCATGAAGCTTCGACAAAGTTGGTGAGGATGATCTTGATCTTGTTATCCTCTTGGGAAGTTGGTGTATTCAACAAGAGGGTGTCATCCACAAATTGAATGTGGGAGGTGGATGGTTGGAGTTTGTGGAGAGGTAGGTCTTTGAGATCCATCCTCTACTGAGGATTTGATGTAACACCCTTCCTGCAATTCATTGCTATGACAAAAAGGAAGTGAGGCACCCCTATCAGATTCCATGGGATGGTTGTTCATTTGAGGGTACTCCATTGACTAGTATGGAGAAGAAGGTTGAGGAAGTATTCCTAAAGACTTTAAGGTGGGAGCTCATGTATTTATAGATTATTATGTCAAAATATTTAGAGAGGTCGATATTGATGAGCATACCTAGGTTTATCATTGATTTCAATGATTTAATGACCTCGTGTGCTAGGATGAAACTGTCCATGATTTTCTTTCCTCCAAAGCATCTCTTCTCTCTCTCGATAGATGTATGGAAATAACACTTATCGTGAGTTTCTTGACTTTGTGATGATTTTGTAGATTTCATTGCAGAGTGTTATTCTGTCTAAATTTCTAGATCCTGTAACCCTTTCTCTGCCTCTGCCATGAGATGGCATCAGTGCCTAGTTCGAGATAAATTGCCCCAAAGTTCTTGATTCCTCAACTACGTTTTAGACTTCTTCTTGGATCATTAACCAACAATAGTGGAAGAAGTCAATAGTGAAGCCATCCGGCCCAGGGGATTTTCCAAGGGGCATTTCCTTTCACCTGGATTCCCACTTTCTCTTGAGTAATTATCCTTGTAAGTGCTTCATTTGTTCCTTTTGTTACTGTGGAGGGATGTGTCTAAGGATCTTGTGACTAGTGGATACTCTCTCATGGACGTTAGAAGATCTTTATACTAGTTTTTCAATTCCTCCTCATGGAGGTTTATGGATCCCTGGACATGAGGTTTTCCTCATATCTTCTAGTTGGATCTGATTTTGTTATATATATTATGTGCAACATAAATCTATGGAAGAACTTGTATGCTATTTTCTCTCCTTTCCTTGACCTATCATTGTATCATGGATCTCTTCCCCGCAGTATTTCCTCTTTGTTGTCGCCTTCTACCTTTCCTATAGTCAGCCTTCCCTCCAGCATTGGTTTATGGAGGCCATTCTTTCTCTCCGCACAAAGACATTTTCATCAGCCTGCAGCTTCAATTTCTTGCTTCCTCTATAAAGTGTTTCCAAATACATTCTTGTTCCATCTCTTTACTTGTGCACTTGAAATTTTATCCTTTGTTGTAACTTATACATGTAAAAATGCCATGATCTATTTTTGCTTATTCCCACCAATATTTTTAGAGATTCTGTCTGTGAGTGAGTCGAATCCTATGAAATATGAAGGGTTTAAGTATTGGGCATGGCTACAATTTCAGATAAAGCTTATACCATCCAATGATCCGAAATTCGACAGGGAGGATGTTGGATCTCGGATGATCTGATTCCAACAAAACCTGATTCCTCGAGATAAGGAAACGAGTAATCCACTACAGTGAAGATAACATTTCTAGTTTCTATATATATTAGATTAAGTTTATCAATGAGGGCTTGGAACTTAGCACTGTCTTGGTCTAGCCACTTGGTACATGTAATATCCCTAAAAATAAAATAATTGATAAAAGCCTAGCTGCACTTGGGAATTTATTTCCATTTTTAGCATATTCAAATTTGGAAAATTATTTCCATTTATGGCAATCCAAATTTGGAATTTGATTAATTGTAATTAATTATTGCGACTGCTAAAGATCTATTTTTCCTAACCAACTCTTTGATTATGACACTTGTAAGAGATAAATATTTTATATTAATTGTTGAGGGACAAATGAAACAACTGTGCTGGAAACTGGGCCACTATGACTCTATGAGTGGGGAATATATTTGAGTTACCTCAAGGCTTAATTTTACAAGTGGAAAATAAGGAATTTGGCCATTGGAAGCCCCCTCAAATCAAGGATTTGTAAAGTCGGAAAATTCCCAAGGGGAAAGACCCAGTAATAAGATGATTTTGCATATAGAGCATATGGGAGGAGCCAGGAAGTTGTCTAGTATGCTGAGAAAGGATATCAATTTATGTTATGAGCCTTGTACTGAGTGTGAGCCAATGGGGAATTATCTTATCTAAAAGAGGACTATAGAGAAAGAGGAGCATTGAGTTCCCCTTATGGACTCATGGTCAATCTTGGGGATGAACGAAGCAAGTAGTTTGATTGTTTTGTTCTGGTGGTTGGGTGAACTTGGTTGTTCCATTTGTATCCCAAAGACTTTGTTCCATGTACGCCTACTTTACCTTTGATGAATTGTTGTTGTTTTGTTAATAGCTGTAGAACAAAAATGAGTTATAGAATGTTTCCTTACAAATTTCTTTGAATCTCTATTCATGAGTAGAGTTAAGAAAGATACTATGTGTGATAGTTGTTGATGACTATGTGAAAATTTCTTATTCTAGTGATTAAGTCTCTGAACCACAATAGGAAAGAAAATATCAGTTTGATCTCTTGTTGATATTAGAAATATTAGGTATATGTATGAATGTAGATTCCAGTATAAGCATCCAAAAATATTTATTATAGATTTCTATATTGAATAATCTAAGCACACATCTATAGGAAGCATTTGTGTATGCATTTATAGATTTCAATAAATATAACCTGAACAAAAGTATTACCGTGATAAGTATAAACTATACCATATCCCAGAGATATATATATGTATAGATATTCTCTTAAGGAATATTTAAATTATACAAATACCAAACAAAAATCTTTGGATTGAATACCGTGAATATATATATATATATATATATATATATATGTTTCTTCATATAGAAATTTCGAGAGCTACATAAACATCTAATACAAAGAAAGTTGTTTGTTGACTTTTGAACCACTTGGGATTTCAAGTATTTTCCATTAAATCCAATTATATTAATGGAACAAGAAGTTACAATCCTTTTTTATTACAGTAACCTAGAAACAAATGTTTAGGGATATAAATACATAAAACATATTAAATTACAGAGCTATACACACTTAAACTAGTCTTCAATCTTTACATAAAACATGCAATCATAACCATTAAATAGTGAAATCGTATTGAATATAGGGTTTCCCCTTTGTATTTTCCATTAATAATTGAAGATACAAGTAACCAACTATCTATAGGATCCCAGTATAAAACTATCACGATAATAACATCCTAGGGTGGAACCTGTATCACTTTAAATAGAACCTAGATGGTTATTTATTTTTAATGTCGCAAGTTGGAACTCAAATACCTTTAGAGGAGGTGACTCTACTCACCCATCCTCGCAGTGGGATTAATTCCCTGCAAGTAAAGATCAAGAATACTGGGCAATGAAGTTATGAAACAACCAACTAAAATTAAATAACAATGAAGATAGATTAATGATTAAGACGAATTCACGAAATAAAAAGAGTATAGATTTAATAAACTAACAAACACTTAGCTTAAGGTTGGTGTGGGTGCTTTCCCATTGGCCTCGCTAAGAAAATTGTCCACAGGCCCAAAAGAGGAGAAGTAGACCCGGAGTTATGTGATGGGTACCCTCTCAAGTAAAACGGTGGTCCCATCATTAGATTATGGTAACTGAAAATTTAACCAAAACATTTTAGAAGGTAAATAAACAAGAAGTACAATTTAAGATCTTAACAACCAGAATGATAAAAAGTTCACGTAGTACAGTGCATGTGGAAGAGAGGCATTTTATTACCCTCTCGATGCTACCTCTTTATTCTATTTACTGTGAAGGAAAATGCAATAGACAAGTTTTCAAAACACAAAAATACAAGAACCGAGAACTTATAGATAATTACTTGAATCAAGTAAGAGTCTGAATTATTTACACATAGTGGCATCGTATGACTACTACGATCCATGTCTAAAGTATGAATAATGTATTTAGATCTCTAGGGCTAACATGCCTCATATACAAATACTTGATACAGTAATAAAGAAATATCACAACAATCCACAGGAAAAGGGTTCTTGATTATACATCGTATAATATGACCTTCACAAGAATACTTATAGGAACCGTGAGAGAGAACTTGTCCCCTTAATAAAACAAATGATAATAATGTAGGCATGAATTGATTTGAATTATAATGAGATCTGAATTGTATATTTTTAGAATCATGAACTAGTAGTTCAGAAATGCGGATAGAAGAATTACAGAACTGTATTTTTCCCACGAAAACCACTATTGTAAACATTCAAAAGGAATGAACATCATAACATCCTTTTGCAAGAAAAATACTCATTTTCAAACAGAATGAAATCACTTCTTTAATACAAAGGATGATTTTCAAGTAGAAAAGATCCAGACAGAATATGGAGGGTATCCTCTTATATTTCTATGACACAATAGAAGTTTGGAAGTACCATTGAATTTCAGATGAAGAGAACCCACGTCTTTACAGACAATTAACAAATAGACAGGGAGGTATCTAATATTTAAAGCCACAGATGAATCAAGCTAGGGTAGAACCTCTACCGAGCATAATGTAATTCAAGCACACAGTATGAGACATTGAAAATGCAGTAATGTTTCTCATTCCCTGCTAGGTTATTAACACAGACCAGAAATCACTACGAAGTTTCATAGAGATACAAAGTTATATCGTTATGGTATAAGAAAATGGGGACCCAAGACAGGGAATAACATGAAGCTATGACAAACCCTAAGCTTAAATAACACTTAGAAATCTTTAAAAAACTCCAATGCAGGACCGAGGAAGTCACAAAGAGAAAGAAGAAATATATGGTGATTGGTGCTTATTACGTAAATCTAAAATCGCATAAAGATCAGAGTAATATGATAGAGAGTTATTTACCTAGTTCATGGAAGCATCCAATCGGTAGTCGCCCTATCCTTTTCTTCCTGCCTAATATGATCCCAACTACACGATTCAGGCCATGTTCACCAAGTCAAATACCAAGGTAGTGACCGAGCATTTTCAGAAAAAAGATGTGAGTCGGGCTGAGAATGGGAAACATTAACCCTAGAAAACCTATATATCGGAGAGGAATAATAGCTGGTGGTTATGAATCCTGTACTTTTCCATGTGACAGGAGGGAGGTTGCATGCTTTACATTGGACATGGTGGCCAAGCAACATCCCTTGGGAGGTACCATTGCATAACCATTAATAGACTAGAAAGAGGTCTGAATTCGGGGTCTGACAAGTCCATCATTCGACTTGATACCAAGTTATATCATGAAGGGGAAGATAACCCGATAGTAAGTACCTAATATTTTCGCTATCAAGCCCACATTTCGTCTGGGCCAAGGTGACCATATGGTTCCTTAATGTTAAATGAAATTCAGAAGGATGACTTTTATCGTTGGTCCTATAAGAACCAACCCTCAATATAGCATGGAAAACCCTCTGGAAAGTAATCAATGCCTTGAAATAGATATAATTTCGAATAATAAGCTTCCTTCGAGGGGAAAACCTCCTTTAATTCTTCTGCACTTTAAATGTTCAAGCACAAGATGATTCAAATGAAAATGTCTCCTTTTGGTATATATAGGAGACTAGGAGGTATAATTACAACCAATGGCCCAAAGTCACATAAATAAAATAACATTACTAATATAATATTCCCCAATTAAGTGTACAGCCAACATTAGGGCTTTAACATGCCCCTCCACTTGAGAAAAGTGTTATACGAACGCTTGAGTAACTCCCCGATGCTTCAGATAAAAGACTCCATCTTCCCAAGGAATCTTCACCATAGTTTCTCCATTTAATGAGATACTCAAATGGATCTATTCCCTGTAGTCAGGAATTCTTGTGTGATGGCTTCAGGTTTCAACATGATTTTTCCTTCCTCGCCAAGTTCCGACAATATATGGTTTGAACTGGATCTTGTCACCATAACCTTCTTTAAGCATGAAACATGGAAAGCTGGGTATACTCGTGAAGATGCAAAATCTAACTTGTACATGCCATAGTACCAATATTATTTTGCAACACCTTATAAGGTCCATAGTAATTCTTTGGTGTGATAATTTTATTATTATCTCTTCTTGGCTTGCTTGAGGGACATACATCCGTTTGTATGGTTGTAGTCTTAAAACACCCAATCCCTACTTCCAAACTTCTTTCACTTCACGATGTTGATCTCTTGTTGTTTCATGCAATTCCTGCGCTATGGTCAAGTTGTCCTTAAGATTTGGAGAATTTGTTGTTGATTCCTCACGCGATCTTCCAACGCTTGAACCTTAGATTTTCTTTTAGAGAGGAAGGATGGAAGGAGGGTGGTATCCATAAAGTGCCATAAATGGTGCCATTTTACAAGAAGCAGGAAAGGAAGTGTTATACCACCATTCAAGCTAAGGGGTAAATCCATTTGAACCAAGATGTTTGTTTATCAAAGATGTTAAATCTAAGGTAGCTCTTCCAAACATTTGTTCACTATCCTCGCTTTGTCCATCATATTGAGGATGATAGGATGAGCTGAACCAATTGAGTACCCAAACAAGAGTAAATAATTCTCATTCTGATCTCCTCACAATTTCATAATGATTTTACGCCATGTAGCTTTTGAACCCGCTCTATGAATGGAAACTCAGATCACTAGCTGAAGGATGAGAGACTCCGCACAAGTGTGCATACCGGGCCTATCAACAATCACCATGATGACACTCTTTCCTTCAGACTGGTAACCCCTTGATGAAATCCATGAAACCCTCCTCCCAGCCAATGAATTTGGGATGGATAATGGTTGTAAAAGACTGGGTGTCTTAATTGTTCTGTACCTTATTTTGTTGGCAAACCACACATTCCGCCACAAAACTTTGAACATTAGCTCTTTAAGGCCATCCCAAAAAAAAATCCTTCTTGGCTTTATGGTAGGTTTTCAAAATCCCGAATGCCTCCATACTAGAGAGGTGTGCAATTCCACAGTACCTTGTTTGAGTTGGGAGTCCTTGCATAAATATAAGCGATCTTTGTACCCATAGTGGAATCATTTTTTCCACAAATGTATCTCATGACCGAATCCTCAATGCAACCTTTGAATGAGAGTCCACACTTTTTCTGGCCATTTTCCATTCATCCCTTGGTTTCTATTATCCAATCGGGTTGGATGATCGAGATAGCATGTTTGAAAGGTCACCCCCAACATCTTCATATCCCTTTCTTGAGAGTGCATTTGCCAACATCTTTGTTTTTCCCCTTCTTTATAGACGCATTTCAAAATCATAGCCCAGTACCTTGGTTACCCATTTTGTTGTTCTTCCTAGTACAGTCTTGTTCCAAGAAGCATTTAAGACTATCATGATCCGCTTTCTTGACCTTGAAGTGCCTACCTATTAGGTAAGTGACGCATTTTTCAATGCATGTGGTATTGCCATCATTTACTTCTCTCATAAATATGTGGGTTTGTGTAAGTCCCTTCCCCTTCTGGTCGACTTCAAAAGCCAAGGGCCTTCCTTCCTTCATTAGGACAACACCAATTCCATTTCCGATGTATCACATTCCACAATAAAGGCTTTGTGAAGTCTAGAGTGGTCAAGACAGAGGATTTTGCACATTACCTTTTTAAGTTGTTCAAAAAGATTTAGTTGCCTGAGTATCCATGAAAACGCATCCCTTCTTAGTTAGTGCCATTAAAGGTGTTGCTATTCTTCCACAGTTCCAAAAAAACTTAAGGAGTAATATTGTCAAACCCAAACCGCAAGATTTTTATCGTTTTGGGGAACCTGGCCAAATGATCATGGCCTTAATCTTGTTAGGGTGGCTACCTTGACACCTTCATGAGATACAATATGACCTAAAATACTCTACCTCCTTTTACTCCAAAGAAACATTTGGATGGTTTGGTATATAGTTGTTGCTCCTTTAGTAGTTGTAGCACCTTGTCAAACATGTTGCGTATGATCCTCCCAAGACTTCTATAGATTAGTATATCATCAAAAAAATACTAAATAATAAATTTTCGAAGAAAGGGATTGAAATGGAATTCATCAACCCTTGAATGTGGAAGGTGCATTTGTAAGGCTAAAAAGGCATGACCAAAAATTCATAATGGCCTCTCATGAGTTCTAATGCTGCTTTCTTTTGGGACATATCTTCTTCCTTAGCAATCTTGATCCGATGATACCCTGAACGAAGATCCACTCTTGTGAAATAGATTGCTCCATGTAGTTCATCTAACAATTCATCAATCACTGGACCAAACTTATCTCTTTAATAAGGATCTTGTTGAGCTCTCTATAACTGGACACATACGCATGATATCTTTCTTGAATACCATTACCACTGTGCAGAGGTAAGAACTTTGGCTAGGTCTAAAAAATTCCAAAATTTCTAGCATTTCCTTCAACCATACCAATTCCCCACTCTTTCCAAGTATATAAGGGTATCCTGATGGGTCTGATGTTAGAGGCAAGTGAAATAATTCCCAGAATTAGGGAATTTCTAAGGACCATGATTTCGAAAGTGGGAGGGAGAGACCTCTGGGAGTATCTCTCAAATACTTTGGAATGCTTATCAATGATCCTCTTTTCGAGATCTTGAGGAATAGATGACTTAGATGTTTGAATATCTAGTGAGCATAGCTGTGCAATAATGCCTTGATGCCCCTTTTTCACACTCCTTGTCAAGGTTAGAGCTTATCACCTCACCGCGTTTCCCTGTGATCCCTTTTAACTCAATTTCTTTCCTTCCAATGAAAATTTCATGAAAAGTTCTTGAAAATTAAAAGCCATTGTTCCCACATTGTAAATCCATTGGATTCCTAGTACAACATCCTGCACTACCCATGGGTATACCAATCATTAGAATATTAATTACATTATTCCCATAGTAAGATTGATCTTATTGCATTTTCCCGAAAGCAATTGATAGTTCCTCCATCCCAAGTAATCATTACTTGAAACTCCGGTGTCGGATATACAAAAACAATTGAGATCTTTGGCAAATTTTATTGTGAATGAAATTATGAGTAATTGCATGTTAATCAATTAGACTATTACCTTTTTCTTTGATGTATCCTTCAATCCAGGGTTTGAGAGCACAATTCTAGGCAATGCATTACACTATATCGTGAGTCACTCTTCAGATGAAATTGTTTCTACGCTTTCATCTTGAGATGGTTCTTGTTCTTGTTCTTCTTCATCTTCACAATATATGTAGAATAATTTCTTCTCACCACACCTCTAATGTCCCTTAATGTACTTGTTGTCGCAATTAAAGTATAAACCTTTTTCTTTATTTCCTCCAATTGTTGAGGAAGTCAACCTTGTAGGTTGAGGCTTTTTAGAAGAAGGAACATCATTATCTCGATAGATGTTAGGATAGTTCCTCTAGTAGCCATAGCCATATTTTTACTTTCAAATACTCTTGCCACCTTAAATGCATCTCCAATGATTTGGGTTCCCAAAGGAGAACTCCTCATGTTGAATGTTGTCCTTAAAGTTCTGTAAGGAATACATCAATCAAGTGCTCATCCGAATATCTGCTACTTTTTATATCTAATCTTTGAAAGTTCTCTACAGTTCTGTGAATCAACCCTTTTGCTCAGATTTATCAATTGGCTAAAGAAGGTAAATTTTCTCCTTGTTTCCTCATAGTGTGGTATCATTTCTTCCATGAAAATTGTCCTATTGACAAGCTTATCTATGGAACAAAGCCATCGAGCACTAAACAAATCTGATTAGGTTCTAAATATAAAGAAGCACTGTGACTTTTGTGTATGTGGTACATTATGAGATCAAAGAATTGCTCCATCCTAAGTAATCTACATGATTGGGTCATTTCCATCAAAATTCCTCATAACAATCTTTTAGGAAAGGGGTTGGTCTTCAATCCAAAGTTGAGCTTATCCATTCCTTGATTCAATTCCTCCTTGTGTGTCCCTCATCATGAATTTCCATGGATGCATTTTCACTCTGTGGGTGTCTCTGTTACTAAATTTCTCATTACTTCCATGATCTCCCCTTTTAAGCCATCCAGTATCTTAGTATCCAACTTAGCCTATTGAATCCATCAACTTAGCTTCCATTGAATCCATCTTAGTATCCAACTTAGCTCTCCCATTGAATCCATCATCTCTTACAGTTCATCTTTTTACCGGCTCTCTTTGTAAATCATTTATGTACCTACGCGATTTCTTCACCTTCATCAGAGTCCAAGTAGTATTTTCTGGAGGCTTATTTGGAATCTTGATGAAGGTGAAGTTCCCTTTTGGGTGGCATGTTGATCTAAATATCACTTTTGAGTCTTGATCTTTAGGCAGACTGCTTAGACAATATTTATTCCTGTTTCCATCTCCTGCCTGCCCCTCTGCATGGTATGAAACTTTCTTTAGGTAGTTCTCCTGACATTTCTTCTCTACAATGCCATGTGTCTGACTGGAAATTGATGTGCCAAGTGGAATCTCCATTTTAACTCTCACAACTCTGGCCGACATTTTTGTCCCTTCTAGGAGATCTCACTTGTATAGAATTCTCATGACAAAATAATTGATATAAAATTCAAACTCCTCAAGACCCAAAAATACTCACAGATCATCTAATGATCCAATGCAACACGTCCCACTCAATTTGATACTCTAGGAGAAGTTATGCTTGTTTTACCTAGACTCCTTTGAGACTAGTCAATAGGGACTAGTCAGACACCCTATCTTTCACAAGGTTTGATCTACAAATTTAAGATGACCCAGGTTTAACTTTTTACTCATTGAAGCTATATTACTAATTTATGTAAATTACCTCCAAAGTTCAGGGTTTGAAATGTTACATAAAATATTTTATAAAAAATTCCCAATGACTCATTTCTGTGGATGATTCTAGAACACTCATCTTGCATGTGTGCTGTATATCCCAAAGTATATAAGGCCCCATGAGCTGAATAACTTTGAACCCAACTTATCTTGATCCGTCTACTAAATAATCTCCAATCTGCTCCTTTCCTGAAACGTTGTAGAAAAATAAGTTATAGCGAAAAATTCCACTCAAGTGTCTCAGATGTAGCAAAATAAAACCCCAAGACCTGAGCCTCATACCATATGTTAAGAACCAAACCTAAATATAGCATGGAAAATTCTTAGGAAAAGTACTCACGCCTTGAAACAGATATAATTTCCAGAGTAAGTCTCTCGAGGGGGCAACCTCCTTTACCCCACTCTGAATGTTCAAGTACAAGATGATTCAAAATAAAAAAATGTCTCCTCGTATATATATAAGAGACTAGGAGGTATAATTACAACTAATGGCCTAAAGCTGACATAAATAAAATAACATTACTAATATAATATGCCCCAATTAAGGGTTAATGAGCCAACATTAGGGCTTAACAGGGTCCCTCAACGATGCCCAATCGTTAACCAATTATAATATTGTGTTAATAGTGGTGATAAGTTTAATCATGACCTTTTCTCACAAGTTCTATTACTTAGACAGTTAAAAACAATGTAAAGCCACCATATATTAAGCCCTATGACTTTTTTGATAAAGGTGTATGCTTTGATGGAACCCGAATTCATATAGATCATGTATGTTATAAGGAACGTTGATGCCTAGAAATTGGTTGTATTGCTAATAAGGTCTAATAGTATAAAACGTTAATGTTCATGCTAAGAGATGGGTAGAATACTAGTAAGGCTTTAACATATAAATGTTAATGTTATGTATGGATAGGGTTTCAATATTATTAAGGCGTTAACAAGTATAAACATTAATGTTTTATGCATGGAGACAATTGTGATGTTAGGGCAGTTTACTAGTGTAACGTTAACCCCTTTATACTCTTATCAATAATTATAAATGTTAGTGATTGAGAGACTAGGGTATGACAAAGCTACCCTTGACTATTATATATGTGATTAGTGTGCAGAATGAAATAACCCAGAGATAAAATCTTTTATAATGGTAGTTAGTTGTATCAATAAAGTGGTAAACATAAACCTTGTGAAAGTTAATGGTGACGACCACTACCTACTTATAATAAATTTATGTCTTTCGAAATAAGTTGTTCGAAGAGAAAGGAGATTTAATGTCGCTAAGAAAAAAAAATTATTTGATAAATTTGGGGAACATTACATATGGTATCAGAGTAAAGGTTACAATACTTGGACATTAAACAGGGCCAAAAATGTTTGTTTAGCACATCCTTTATGTTTAATGAAAAAAAACTAACAAAATTCTTACTATTACAAACATAAAACCTTTATTTTTGTTGTGATAATGGTAGCACAGAACGAAGAGGAGATCATAATTGAGGAGAATCGTGAGAAAGGACCTCCTGGAGGGCTTGGGTAGAACAATGAAGGAATTTCCACCACCCTGGTTCTAGAAACCATGAGAAACCTTATTGTGGAACTGCAAGTTTTCAAGGAAGACAATGAGAAATTGAAAAAGGCACAAAAATAGTAACAGGAAATAAATGAAGTACTATTGCATAGCATAGTAACAAAGAAGATCCCAAAAGACAATAACGAGGAAGAAGAGGTCAGCAAAAGAGCCTCCAAACATTTTGGTCCTGAAGCAGGAAACGAGAACAGTCTTCCGAAGGCACACCATCAGCAAAAACTAAAACAACAACAGGAAGAAAAAGGAAATAGGTGGACCACCTGGAAGGTGAAGTTAAGAAAATCAAACCGTCCACCTTTGACGGAGAATCTAGGACAAGGGAGGAGGCTGAAGCATGGTTATTGGACATAAAAAAATATTTCCATATTTACAATTATTCCATCAAAATGAAGGTCAAAATGGTCATTTATAACCTGAAAGGAAAGGCAAGTATATGGTGGAAGGACCTGAAGTTGGACAAGGGCTTAAAGGAAAAACAGATGGAGTGGTCGAATTTCAAGAAATACTTTAAGAAACAGTGTTTATCAGAAATTTACTATGAAATAAAGACCAAAGTGTTTTATGAGCTACGACTCAGTCAAATGACTATGGATGACCTGATAAACAAATTTCTAGAATTATTAAGGTTCATGCCTTATATCTAGGAAGACAAAGTAAAAATCCAACAGTTCCTAAGTTTCTTACCACAATCCTATAAGGACAGAATTGAGTTCGAAAAACCCATGACCTTAAGATAATTTTTTAGAAAATCTCGAATGTGTTATGATCAATACAAACAATTGTCTGAACTTCCCAAGGATTGGAAAAACAAGAGACAAGACATAATGAACCAGCAGAAGAAGGGCTATAAACCAACCCCTTTCCGAAATGCAGCAAAAAATTTCTCAAGGAAATATTTCCACTCCAATAAGCAAAACACCCAAGAGGGAGGTAAATCAGTCAATCTAGGAACCAAGAAGTTTGGGGACAGCCCCAAAGAATCGTTAAAATGTTGGGAATGTGGAGAACCTCACTTAAGGAGGATCTGTCCTTGTTTAACTTCTATAGCAAGTACCATGGTTCACAACCTGCAAGAGGCATATACAGTGGGAGATGTGGGCAGAAGCCTACACAGAATCAATGCAGTTGTATATAGCCAACAAGATGATCACCAGTCCACTTTAGTGAAAGTTGAAGGTAAAGTTAATAATAATTGTATTTCTGTTTTAATTGATCCAGGATCTACTTTGAGTTATATTTCTCCTGGTGTAGTGGATTCAAACCAGCTTAAGAAAGTAAAGCATACAAAATAATGGCTAGTGAAACTAGCAACAAGAAAAAGAGAAAAGTAGCATATTTCATTTATGATTGTGAACTCAGTTTGGATGGTCACAACACAAAGCAAAATATGAACATTCTACTGTTAGGGTCTGACAATATAATTATTGGTATGGACTGGTTAGAGAGGCATAAATCAATTTTGGATTGTTATTAAAAATCACTCTCTTAGAGAGATAAAAACAACATTGTTAGGAAAATACAAGGCATATGAAAACTAGTCTCAGTTAGGCAGATTTCAGTAATGCAATTTAAGAAGTGCATGAGTAAAGGTTGTTAGATTTATGCTATCAAAGTGACAAATCTATTGGAAAAAGAAAATAAACCTAGCCTAGAAGATTTTGTCGTCTTACATGAATTTAGAGATTTGTTTGTAGACAAAATACCTGAACTTCCCCCAAGAAGAGACATAGACTTATCTATTGATTTGTTGCCTGGTCTAGCCCCTATATCTAAGGAACCCTACAGAATGAGTTTAACCGAATTAACATAGTTAGTAATTCAACTACAATAACTATTTACAATGAATACATCATACCAAGTGTCTCGCCGTGGGGAGCACCAGTCCTTTTTGTTAAAAAGAAAGAAGGAACTCTAAGATTATGCATTGATTATAGACAACTAAACAAAATGACTGTTAAGAATAAATATCCCCTACCCAGAATCAATGATATGTTTGATCAAGTGGGAGGGGAAAATAGTTTTTTCTAAGTTGGATTTAAGATCTGGTTATCACCATGTTAGAATAAAGGATGAAGACATAAGTAAAACAACGTTCAGGACGAGATATGGACATTATGAATTTGTTGTTATATTGTTTGGTCTCACTAGCGCACCAACAACATTTATGTGTTTAATGAATATAATTTTCAGTCAGTATTTGGATAAGTTTGTTTTGGTATTTATTGACGATATCCTAGTGTATTCAAAAAAAAAAAAAAAACACGAAGAACATCTAAGGATAGTATTACAAACTTTAAGAAAACACAAACTATATGCAAAATTTGACAAATGTGACTTTTACCAAAAGAAAATATAGTACCTAGGGAATGTAATATTTGAAGAGGGTATTGCAGTCGACCAAGACAAGATAAGAGCCATCATGGAATGGCCTATCCCTAAGGATGTAGCAGATATCCGGTCATTCATGGGAATCACCAAGTACGACCACAGATTTATAGAATGATTCTCTAAGATTGCATACCCTATAACATCTCTACAGAAAAAGGGAACCTAGTTTATTTGGTCACAGAAATGTCAAGACAGTTTTAATAAGTTAAAAGAATTGTTAACAACCCCAGGCATTTTAAGGGTAGAAGACCTGGATAAAGACTTCACAGTTTGCATGGATGTGAGCAAAGAAGGTTTGGGAGGTGTCCTAACTCAAGAAGGGAAAGTTATTTGTTACGAGTCACGAAAACTAAAAGAGAATGAACGAAACTACGTCACTCATGACTTGGAATTAGCAGTTGTAATCCATGCATTAAAAATGTGCTGAAACTATATAATGGGTAGAAAATTTATGTTTCTAACTGATAAAAGTGGTGTGAAATTCTTGTTTAGTCAATCAGATCTTAACGCAAGGAAAACAAGATGGCTGGCCTTCTTGAGTGAATTTGATTTTGAGGTAAGACGCATCAAGGGTAAGGAAAACAAAGTGACAAATGATTTAAATAGAAGAATTCATGGGCTCTTTGAGATAAAGATTAGCAGGGAGGAAAGTGACATAGAACAAAGGATAAAGGCTGCAAGTAATAATGATGAAAAATACATTAAAACAGTGGCAGTTTTAAAAAATAATGCAAAAAAATTAGACAGAACGGATATGAGTTTGGACATAAATGTTCTACTAAGATTCAAAAATAGGTTGTACATACCAGATTCTGCTGAATTAAAGCTAACAGTTTTGGACGAAGTAGACAAGAAGCCATATTCTGGTCATCCAGGATACCAGAAAATGGTAACAACATTGACAAAGTTGTTTTATTGGACTAATATGAAAGGCAAGACAACAAAATACTTGTCTAAGTGCCTAGATTTTCAATAGGTGAAGGTTGAACAATAGCACCCAACCAGCCTGTTGTAGCCTCTACCTGTACCAGAATGGAAATGGGAGACTATATCACTGGATTTTATCACAGGTTTGCCTAAAACTTAAAAAAAGAATGATATAATTATGGTACTAATTGAAAGGCTTAGAAGGTCTGGACATTTTATTCTTGTGAATGCTACTTATAAAGCTATTAACATCATTGGAATATTTATTAAGTAAATTTTTAGACTGCATGGTATTCCTAAAATGGTGATTTCGGATAGAGACATCAAATTTACATCTACTTTTTGGAAAGAATTGTTTGGAGGGTTGAATACTAACTTGAATTTCAGCACAAGCTACCATCCACAAATGGATGGGTAGACTAAACAAACGAACCAGATCGTTGAAGATATGTTATGAATCTATGTCAGGACGAAGCCAACTAAGTGGGAGGAATACCTACACTTAGTGGAATTTGCGTACAATAACAGTTATCAGTCATCAGCTAAGATGAACCCCTTCGAAGTACTATATGACAAGAAGTGTACAACTCCGATTAGCTGGGAAAACCCAGTTGATGGGATCATGGTGGGACCAAAAATGCTCTAGGAAATGGAGAAAATTATAAGAAAAGTAGAGAATAATTTAAAGGAAGCACGGGACAGACATAAAATCTACGTAGATATCAAAAGAAGATACCAGGAATTTCAAGTGGGAGATCATGTGTATTTAAAAGTTAAATCAAGAAGAATTTAATTAATGCTAGGAAACTGTGTAAAGTTGGCACTGAGGTTTTGTGGCCCCTTCAAGATCTTAGCTCAAATTAGACCCGTGGCATATCAACTTGCACTTCCCGCAAATTTGAAAGTTCATAATGTACTTCATGTTTCTTTGTTAAAAAAATATGTTCATGATCCTACTCACATGATCGATTGGAACACGGTGCAGGTGGAACCATAAGTGAATTTCCAAGCAGAACCTTTGCGCATTCTGGATAGGAGAGAAACAATACTATGGAATAGACTCGTCCTCCAGGTAAAAGTGCAATGGAAGAACTTTAGTCACGACGAGGCCACTTGGCAATTGCAGGAAGATTTGCAAAAGTATTATCCAACGCTATTCTAATAAAGGGACGAACACTGAAGACAATGTTGTACTAAAGGGGGAGAGGATGTAATATCCCCAAAAATAATTAATTATTAAAGTCTGTATGCACCTAGGAATTTATTTCCATTTTTGGTAAATTTGAATTTGGAAAATTATATTGCCATTTATGGCAATTCCGAATTTGGAATTTGATTAATTGTAATTAATTATTTTGATTGTTCGGAAAAGATTTTATTTTCCCAAACAACTCTTTGATTATGACACTTGTAAGAGACAAATATTTTTATATTAATTGTTGAGGGAAAAATGGAGCAGCCAGGTTGAAATCAGTGGGCCATGACTCCATGAGTGGGGAAGAGGCTTGAACTACCTCAGGGCTTAATTTTACAAGTGGAAAATGAGGAATTTGGCCATTGGCAGCCCCTGAAAATCAGGAATTTGTAAAGCTGCGGAAATTCCCAAAGGGAGAAAAGACCTAGGCACAAGATGCTTTTGCATATAGAGAATATGGGAGGAGGCAGGACATTGTTTAGTATGTTGAGAAAGGATATCACTTGTTGTTATGAGCATTGTACTGAGTGTGAGGGAAGGGGAATTGTATGATCTGAAATAGGACTGTAACAAAAGAGGAGCATTGGAGTTCGCCCTTATGGATTCATGGTCAGGCTAGGGGGTGAACGAAGAAAGTAGTTTGGTTGTTCTGTTCTATGGTTGGGTGGAACTTGGTTGTTGCATTTGTTGTCCCAACACTTTGTTCAGATATGTACATCTACTTACTCTTTGATGAATTGTTGTATTGGTTAATAGCTGGTAGAATGAAATGAGTTATAGAATAAACCTTTACAGTTTGAATTTATTCGGTGGCTAGAGTTACGAAAGTTATTGTGTGTGATAGTTGTTGATTAAAGTGTGAAAAATTCTTATTCTAGTGAAAAACTCTTTGAACCAAAATATAAAAGAAAATATCATTTCGATCTATTATTGATATTAGGAATATTTGGTATAAGTATGAATGTAGATTCGAGTATAAGCATGCATAATGATTTATTACAAATTTCTATAGGTTAAATAATCTTAAGCACATATCTATAGTAAATAACTGTGTATGCTTTTATAGGGTGCAATAAATGTACACAGAACATAAGTATCACCATGATAAGCATAACCTATACCATATGTGTGTATATATATATATATATATGTTGATGCCTATACAGATTTCCAGAGCTACATAAACATCTAATACAAATAAAGTCGTTTATTGACTTTTGAACAACTTGGGATTTCAAGTATTTTCCATTAAATCCAATTATATTAATGGAACAGGAAAATACAGTCCTTCTTCATTACAGTAACCCAGAAACAAATGTTCAGGGATATAAATACATAAAACATAGTACCTATTACAAAGTTGGTACGATACTTAAAACGAGTCTTCAAGATTTACATAGCACATGCGATCATAACCATTAAATAGTGATATTATATTGAATATAGGGTTTCCCCTTTGTCTTTTCCTTTAAGAATTGAAGATGTTATCACTCCAGGAAACTACTTAGGGTTGTAAGCTAAGTATGCCTGGTAACTTAAGAATTGAATATTTTTCAGTAGGTGGATCAATGGGATACTAAGATAGCACAATGGAGAGATTACTTATCAGAATAGCTTAATGAACCAGTGCTTTTAGAAACTGTAAATCAGATGCCAAATAACAGAAAAGGTATGAAGAATATCGCTTAGACAACCAAATACATTGGAATGCAGGGTTTTAATAACCAAATACACAAATAATGCAGGGTCACACTAAACGATGAGAAGTTCCTCCATTCAAATCATGAGCATAAGATGAACTAATTTAAACAGAGTACAGAATAAAGATGGATGAAAAATATGATTACAGTAGCAAAAGGAAACTGTGATTTTGTATTAGGATAGGTAATCAAAGCATAGACTAAATTTCTCCAGAATCGAACCATTGTTTGATTTCAAAATAGGCATTTATAGCCTTTACAAAATGGTTACACAGATCCTAAAAACATGGATCTGGTATTTAATAAAAACAGTCCTATTTCACTTAAACAACTATGATAATAAAGTCTTCGATAACAGAAAAGAGTATTGATTGTCTTCATCATGCAAAAATTCTTCATCTGCTCTCAAACCTCCATTTTCTTAGATGTAGTGAGAATAACACACACAATATGCTCTTGTTTATTCCCCAAATACTCATAGCTAAGTTTGGGATGGCATTGAGATAAATTATCCAAAGATCCTTGGATGCTTTGTTTTTGAACCGTTTTACATGCAATTTAATGATGCATGACATGCTGGCATATTTTCAAAACAAGTTTGAAACAAACTATAGTGATCTATGATCCATAAAAGCAGCTGAGCTTTCTTGACCATTGTTTGAAACTTTCAGGTTCTTTGGTGAAAATTTTGACCAACTAACGTGACTAACGAATTAGCAAAAAAGTAGTGAGATCTTTATTGAAAATTCGCGATAATACTAAAAAAGAACTTTAAGCCTTCAAAACTTATTTCTAAGCGATCAATTGACTTGTCGACCCTTTCTGCTGCCCATGTTGGCCAGCCACGAGCAAGAACTTGCGAGTCACGGATGAGACTTTTGTGATTTTTGTTTCAATCCTTTGATTTGTCTTTTGAGGTGTCGAGCAAGAAACTTTAGTCTGCTGCATTTGTTGATGAGCCCTTTCCTTCTTCTTTTCTCCTTAACTCTCTCTGGCCAACCTCTTTCGAATCTGCATTCGTTTGTACCATTGTCCAGGACAACCCTTATATCTGTCTTTCATTACTCTCTCCAGAACTTCCTGTTGATCAATTACCTCCTGGTGTTTGATTTTCAGACTATTTGGCCTAGGTTTCTTTGGCAGTCTCCTTGCTCTGTTTACTTAATGTGTCATAATTTTGGCATTAAGTAGGAAGCTGACCAGACTCTTGGCCAATAAGGGTTGATCCTTGTTGGGACTCTGAATCTGAGTAAGACAGATTTAAGATGCTCACAATATACATTGTGGGGTAGCACAGTCCTATTTACCATTGGCTCTTTTCTGCCGAGTATTTTCTTTTGAACAGAGATTTTACCCCCTAATATCTCATCTCACGGAAGGTGGTGGTATGGCCCTTCTTCTCCTTATGCTTGTCTGAGGAGAGGCTTTCTTCTTTAACCACATATGCAATTGGTGTAGTTTGATTAGGAGTCTGAAACCTTTAAAAGCGAAGTGTTCCCAACTTCTCATACATGCTTTGGCTCTTGTGAATATGAGTTTCTCAGTCCCGGACTAATGAGGATAATCGACTTAATGCTTGAAAAGGTGTTTAAGTCGTCCCTATTGCAAACTTTAATCAAGCATGTGGTATAGAAATGAGTAGGTTGATTGGAGTTTTGCCCAAAAAATGATCCATCAATTTAAAATGACACATCATTAGCTTGTCGTATCTACCCAACCGGAAATGATGTCTAGTAGATACCCTTAAATAAATGTGCACTCTTAGATCGAGTTATGAGACCAACATCCCAGCCCAGGTTGTGTTTGTATCCATTTTTCAGATAGAACTTGAAATCCATCTTTTTCGTAGCCGTGGTTTTGAACCATTTTGCCCAGTCATAGGTAGCCTTGTGGCTTCTGCAATAAACTTCGTCTACTTCTTGATTTCTACAGAACCTACCCGAGCTTTGTTACCATCGAGTGACATTGCAAAGGCCTCAGCTGCGGCTTGATGACACCCACTCTGCAAACTGTTCACGAACTCCATGCAACATGCGTTTGAAAAATATATTTCAACCTCGGGATGCGATTCCAGAAAACATAAATTGCTGAGTTCTCGTTTTAACAAGAAGCCACCACATTTTTCGTGCCGTTTTACCCATATCACTTGGGCTGCTTTGTGATTTTACGAACTTTTGGTGAACCCTTGTCGTGATCTTTGGCGAGTCTAAACTTTGCTCTGTGTTGCGGGTGAAATCTTGAACCTCGGGTATTACTCAGAGTAACTTGTGGCATACCTGACTTTGCACGGTTGATGGTGTCGGACGCTCTGAACCTCATCTGTATCTGCGTCGTTGGATGTGAACTTGCCATTTCTAGTGTGATCATAGTTGCGCCTGGGATTGCGAAAAAGATTTCAGTTTACGTCATATCACATTATCTGAACTCAAAGCGCCATGATTTCGCCTTCCACCGGTATGTCTGCGGATCTTGTTGTGACGATGGGGTGATCACCTGAATTTCCGTAATGATAAGTGAATAATGAGCAAGTTCGCTTCGCCTTATTTCAGGTTGAACCTTCATACCGCTCCGCATTTCGCTTTCGCAATCATGAACTCTTAAAACCTGTTATGGAAAGTAGACACTTTCCACAGCGCACCGTTGATAAATTCACTTTGACTGCGCAGGAAGCAAAACCAGCGTACCACCTCATTTTGAAAAACATTTCTTAACTTGCGAAAGTAGAAATTACTCTCTCGTGCCGTCATTTGTCTATGAGAACCTTTCGATCACTTTCAGCGACGACGGTGATGAAACAAGCCCTTAGGCGACTGAAGCCGCTTTCCACAACGCACAATAGACCCTTTAACATGATGTTAGCTGTTGAAAATGCTTGAGTCACATTTTGAAATAGAACTTTATAGATTGATGTTTCTAGACACATCAAAACCAGAATTTTCGATATAAAACTCAAAATGACTTAGAATACTCTTGAAATAATTATATCCGCAAAACTTCGGCCCGAGAAAGGGTGGTTTCATTTGGGGAGTTAACGTGAAAACTCCAGCGGGATGGGCATCTCCGTGAGAACGACCAGAATATCTAGACCGGTAGCCATATTGAAAGTGTAAAATGGTTCCCTAGTTCATTGGGCATGGAGTTATTTCCCAAGATGACAAACAAAGAAAACAAAGCCAGAAAAATGTACCACAAATGGGAACGGCTACAGAAATTGCCCATGAAAAATAGATCTTCCGAAGCATGCGTTGAAAGGGCCCCTGACATTTCCTGAAAGAGTTTGAAGAATGAGGGTGTTGTTACCGCGCATACGCATAATAACGGACGCAATCGACATCAAACTTTCCGTGCTTCCTTTTCTCTTGTCTTGCTGCATCCCGCTTTAAAACCATATCTCCTGTTTTGAAAACATATGATTTGACCTTCTTAGCCGAAATTTTGTTTAATCATTTCTTGATGCAATTGAGCCTTTCCTAAAAGCTGATCTCTACAATACATTCATTTGTGCCAATTCATGAATTCTCCTAGTCAAATAATTTGGTTCAGCATCAGTTTCTTGCAAGAATCACCCCGCAACCGGTAATACAGAGATGAACAGAAATATAGCCTCGATTATATGACTTAAAAGAGGATGTACCAATTGATTTTGCATATTTACTGTCAATACAATCACGAACACAATTTGGAATCCCAACTCACGACATTGCTCCAGCGGCCGTATGATCGACCAAGCTCTTGTTCGGTATTTCAGGTAAACCATTCCCTTGCGGATAGTAGGTTATGGAATGTACCAGTTGAATTCCCAGATCTTCACACAACTTTACCAATTGTTTATCTTTGAATGCAGTAGCATTATTAGTGACCAATCTCTTGGGACAAATAAATCTGGCGAATATATTTTCTGCAGGAAAGTTCATGATGTGATTGATTGGCATTCTGGGTGGGAATAGCCTCAATCCGCCGTGAAATGTCCGGTGGCAGAATCACCTATATTGTCCACCAGAAGGATGGATTTGCTTTATGAAATCGATTACTTGCTCAAAGGCCCGGTTACTACTATAGGCTTGAGAGGCATGGACTTCAACTGTTTCTTACCTTCTAATCTTTGGCATTTGTCGCACTTTTCACAAATTCATAAACATCAGAAAATAAAGATGGCCAATAACTTGTGATCCTCAGATTTTATGTGCATGCGTTTCCAATAGTGATGTCATCCGCACTCACTATTGTGAAATTCATTCATGACATTAGCTGCCTCTTCTTGATTCACAAATCTCAACAACAAACCAATGGGAATTTTCCAAAACAACAAATTATCACTTATGCAGAAATTTACAGCCCTAAGTTTTAAAGCCCTTCTTTGAGTCTTAAATCCGAAATCGTAGGTGATAGGAGTCTGCAAAAGTGAATGATGTGGCTACTCACGGTCGATAAATTAATTTGAAGCATCTCCTTACTCATTGTTCTCGGCGGATACAGGACATTTTTCATCAATACTCATCAGGATTTATGTCCAGCGGCTTTATAAATTCTCTTACGGAAGTTGCTTGAACCTGGCCTTTTATTAACTTTGTTGGTTTTATTTTGACATCAAACTCAATTAATCTAGTAATCCACCGCTACGCCATCCATCGGTTGGACACAAGAGCGTCTTTTGAAGGCGAGTTTGGAAGAACAGCGATTACCTTTACTGCCGAGAATCAGACTGAAAGCCTTCGATTGACGGTAATCGTAGGCCTGTTTTCAAACAACTTCGTACTTCAACTCGCATCCCTCAAAACCTTGCTAAAGAGGCCGGGCATTCACGACCAATAACGTTCTTACCATGAAAATCTTTGCGGCGATTGTGTCATTGGGCTTAAAGCGAAAATATAAAATACCTTCGAGAAATCTTTGGTTTGTCAATACGGTACGTAAGTGATGGCTTCTTTGATGTATGATTGAAGGGCTGTCTAGTACTTGATCACTTAATCTCAACATCTTTCCTCAAAATAATAGTAATGTTCTTTGTGAGTTCAACAAAATTCACAATGAATCTTCTGACAAAATTAAAAGTTCGAGAAAAGGCTAAATCTTTTTTCGATCTCTTGAGGTAGCGGTGCAGTTGCCTCTACTCTCTTTGGATCAATCTTAACACCTCTTCAGAAACAATGTGCGAGTAGTTTTCCCTTTTTAAGTGCAAAATTAGACTTTTGGGATTAAGAGAGATACCAAACATTCGAGAAATGTCCTCCATAAATGCTGGATGAAGTTCATAGGCGCTTGAGAAGGCGATGAAATATCATCAAGATAAATTGAATAAGTTTATCTTGCAGCCAATAAAAGCAATGTCCATTACTCTCTTGGAGCATCGCCCACGCATTCATCAGGAAGTAGAAGAGCATCTTTTGACATGAGCGTGCCCCGAATTAGGCGATCTTTTCTTCCCCATATTCCGAGAGATGGACAGCAATCGATTGTACTGGAGAATCCATCCCACGATAAAGACATTACCTTGAACGTACAATACGCAGCATATGCTCCATCACCAGAAATTGGTATCTTTCACGGAACGCGGTGATTTACGAAATCAGCAGTCGATTTCTCATTCTTCTTCTGACAGAAGCATGATATTGGCAATCCACTCACGGTACGAGGGAATAATGATGTGAAAGTCCATGGCTTCTTGATTTTTTTCTCCATTGTGGGCAGCAGCAGATGATTGATTGATCTCAACTTTTGGCGGAACGGTTTAGAATCTTTATCCAAAGGAATAGCGTCGGGTCACATCGGTGATCAAGGTTTTCAGATGATCCTCTTTGCCAAGCAAAGATGTCTAATTCTTTCAACAATTTACCATAATCATCCTTTGTTTGTCAGACAAATGGGAATCCAAATTGACATGTTTGGGGTCTTTTTCATTAATACATTATCTTTGAACCTCGACTCTTTTTTAGGTTGCAATTTGGCGACCACATCGTTGTTGTCAAAAGAGCCTCTCAATGGAACCAAGCCCATGGGAATTTTATTTGTGAATGATGAACTATCCTGGGCTTACAATCTCTTGTTTTTTGAGTTTTGGCTGCTCAACTTCATCATTATGTTCGTTGTCTTGGTCGATCCGCAACTCTGCAAACTCATCGACTACAGCAAGGAATCGAGTAAGTTCGGCATCATCCTCAAAAACTTTCGAAAATTTCACATTGTCAGGAAGAAGGCCTATGTCTAACTTGAAATTCATAAGACAATTTGTGAGGAAAAGGAGGTATGAATGCATCTTGTCTGACCGAATTGAATCGACTGCGCTTCGTTCATGTCTCTAGGCACGAATGTGATTTTTGAAATCTGCAAAACTTTTAACGGTTTCTAAGACTTCATCCCTGTAAACCTTGAGTCTTACATGCTTGGCTTGAAAAGATTTGTTCACTTGCTGTATAATCAAAGCAACATCACCAAACGCACGATTTTGATGCCCTTTGCTTTTGCTGCGTTAAGTCCTAAAAGTAATGCTTCATATTGGGCGATATTATTTGTCTTGCTAAATCAGGATTTGTAAAGGTGGAAGTCTTTTTGGGGAGAGAAATGAATATATTCTCGGTGACTCTTTGAACACACACCATCAAAAACATCAGCGATCGGGGAACCATCCTCACCGCCTTCTCTCATGGAAATTTGTATTGGAGTGCAGTGGTGGTTTTCACGGCGTACGAATTAATGAGATAGTAGTCATCAGGTGTAAGATGCAAGATCCATGTGCGTATCATAATAGGATGATTAAGATGGGTTTCTTTTCATCGATCCGTGTAACTAATTGAACTCGTAAAGTCTTCTACTTTACCCCACCAACGGGGACCAATTAACTGGAAAGGAGTCCATCGGAGGTGGCACCCTAGCCTCTTCATCCATGATATTGATAAAAAACATCCGAATTTTGGAATTTGTCTTCATTACCACTATGTCAATTACCATGGTTTTCATTGACGATTGGGTCAAGGTCACAGCCAAATCATAATCATCCCTAGGCATTTGACTTTTCGAGAGTTGAAGGAGAAGAGGTCATGGTAGGCTTGGTGGTTTCCAGCCCAAACTAGTCATGGCGGCTTTGAGCATCAAGTTGTGGGAGGCGCAGGAGTCCGATAAACAATTATGCAATGTATTTTCATGGATGTTCAAAGAGATGTAAAATGGAGAAACTTTCATCACATATTTCACCATTATTTGTGAGTTATGGTTTGTCTCATAAATATTTAGGATAAGCCAGTGAATGGAAACATTTGAGGATCTAAAGGGTCCCGGATATCCTTTTAATATAATCATTCAATAAACTCAACGAGGGCGCTGGAATCTTGATCTTTTTGTAATTCAAAACTTAATTAAATGAATGAGGAATCTTGCTCAATGATTGTAAAGGAACTTTACCTTGCTTGAAGAAGTATGGTCTTCCTATTGAGAAAAGGTTGAACCTCGGTGACGAGCGGCAACATTTTGGGAGAAGCTGGTTCTTTTTTCTTTGAAGACTTGGCAAGCTAATTTTCTGATGTATGGTCCTTTTGTTTTACAGGGGCAGCAGTCTCTGCAGAAGAAGCTGATGCATTTGTTCGGCGGCTTTTAGATTAGAAGGCGAGTTGTATCGCTCACTTGTCTCTGGCATCAAATATACCCATCTACCGAGGATATGATATTCTATTTCTTCAGTCATCAATGATTGTTTGTAATCTTTTTGTGTGAGATAAGATGTTCCTTTCTCATCTCCGACACAATGAATATCACCTTCCACCTCTTCTTGCTCATCAACATTTTTCTTCATCCTTCCTACATTAGGAAGGGGTACTCCTTATTCTGATCTTCATTGGGATTCCTATCTCTTTACAGAATGGGTTGTGGATTGTTTCTTCTTTATTGAAAAGCATTTGGGTTTCGAGGGGCAAGATTACCTGGATCTTTTGCTCTAGCTAGTGTCTGGTTTTGAATTTTCAACTTTGACATTTCTGATGTTAGAGTATCCAACATTTTAGCCATTTTTTCCATTTGATTGTTTTGAAGAAGAAGAAGGAGGAATCCACAGCGGACTTCTTCTTCAACCCTTCCTTTGAATACGAGAGGGCGTGATATTTGGTCAACTTCAAGGCAACATCTTGCATCAAAAGCAAGTGTTGATCGTCCCCTCGGGATGAGCGAAGTGCATCAAAGTTTTGCCGAGAGCGTTATTTTGAGGCATCACTTGGATTTGATCTCTGCTTTTGGGATCTTACAAACATCTTGTTGAATCTTTTAACAAAGTCTGATTCATCCTTTCTTTCAAAATTTCGAGATTGGACATGCTTGAGTATAGCAAAATCTCGTCTTTCTCCCAGTGCTTCAAAAATCTTTGTATCTAGTTGCTCAATACCGGTGATTCCGATTTGCAATGATTCTTTAAACCATTCCAGGAGCTTATGCATCAGAAGCTCGAACAAGAACTCATCCATACATCACTCCTCTGAAATGTTTATGTTCTATGCATAGGCATAGAATGCCTCAATGTTTTCCTCAGCTGTGTATTCACCTACTCCTATAAACTTCGGCATGTACTTCTGGTAATCACCAATTGGCATGGCGAGAGGTTTGGCAAGATGAGAGGGACATATCTATTGGCTAAAATTTGTTCCATTCTGGTCATATTTTGACCAGAATGGAACAAATTTTGACTTGGATAGTAGATGAAGATGACGAGTTTGAAGGAGATAATGGAGGAGATGGGTGATTGGGAGGAGATAATGGAGGAGATAAATTCCTGAATTGAAATAAAGATGCAGATCTTACTTCATTCATATCAGTGGTTTCAGAAGTTGATGGAAAATAGGAAGTTTTATAGAACCGACTGAGAAATGAAGCTAGGTTTCCTTCATAACCAGAGGATGAATCTTTCTCAAGGGCGGATTCAGTGATATTGGATGAAAGAGGCGGTTCTTCTACCCTAGCATCTTGAAATGAACTTTTTATTTCTTTGAAGACTTACAACTTTAGCAAAGGACGCAGATCTGGAAAGATTAATTATTAATGAGTTCTGGATCATTTCGTGACTGCGGATCCAGAAGGCTTGTCATGGAGAGCTTTTGCAGCATAGCGATGATTTTTACATGGTCATGGGCCGATATCAATGGGTCTTCTGGGTTTTCCCTCGTGTGATCTCTTTTTGGAGCTACTTCGTTTCAATGGAGTCGCCGGATAGAAGATATACAACCAATTTATGTCCAAGCTTTGTCTATCATCAAAAATGGATCGTGTCGTCAATCCCCAAGGAAAGTGACTTGAACTACTCTCCACAGCCCGTGGCATGCAGGTGTTATCCTCGAGGAAACTATACTTGGGTTGTAAGCTAAGTATGCACGGTGGCAGAATTGAATATTTTTAGGTAGGTGGATCGTGGGATATAAGATAGCACAATGGAGAATTGCTTATCGAATAGTAATGAACCGGATGCTTTTAGAAGCATGCATCGGATGCTGAAATATTGAGAAAGGTATGAGAATATGCAACTTGAACAACCAAATGCGACTGGAATCTCGGTTTAATAACCAAATGCACACAAATAATCTGCAGGGAGGTCACACTAAGCGATGAGAAGTTCCTCCATTCAAATCATGAGCATAAGCTGAACTAATTTAAGCAGATTACAGAATAAAGATGGATGAAAATCTGATTACAACAGCAAAATAAAACTGTGATTTTGTATTAAGACGATAATCAAAGATAGAATTCATTTCTCGAAAAGTGAACATTACTGATTTCAAAATAGGCATTTATAGCCTTTACAAAATGGTTACCAGATCCTAAAACATGGATGCAATTGTTAGCATAAAAACGGATCCTATTCTTAATGACTATGATAAAGTCTTAGATATGAGAAAAAGTATTGAGATTGTCTCATCATGCAAAAGTTCTTCATCACCTTTCCTCCGTACCTCAGGCACCTGCGATGTAGTGAGAGGCGAGTGACCTGCAATGTATGTGACAGTTCCCCAATACTCATGGCTAAGTTTTGGATATGGCATTGAATCATTAATCCAAAATCTCGGATGCTTTGTTTTTAGACCTTATTTTGCATGCAATTTAATGATGCATGACATGTTGGCATATCTTCAAAACAAGTTTGAAACAAACTATAGTGATCTCTTCCACAAAACCTGGCTACAGAAATTTCAACAGCACGACAGTTTAAAAATTTCACGGGTTAGCTATTGAAACCCGTCACTTTCCATAGCTAACGGGTAACGAAATAGTAGCCAGGCGCTGTTGAAAGTCCCGATATGCAGAAAAAGAGTTTTTTGCCTTCAAAACTTATTTCTAACTGAAATCAATTGAGATCTGACCTTTCACCTTGCATGTTGGCCGCCACCTGAGCAAGGACTTGCACGTCTGGATGAGACTTTTGCTTTAGATTTTGTTTCAATCCTTTGATTCGTCTTTTGAGGTGTCGAGCAAGCAACTTTAGTCTGTTGCAGTTGTTGATGAGCCTTTCCTTCTTCCTTTCTCCTTAACGCTCTCCTTGACCAACCTCTCGAATGCTGCATTCGTTTGATACCGAAGTTAATGAATAACCTTTTATATCTGTCTTTCATTACTCACTCCAGAACTTCCTGTTGAGAAATTACCTCCTGAGGTGTTTGATTTTCTGCTCCAGAACTTCCTGTTGAGCAATTACCTCCTCGAGGTGTTTGATTTTCCGGGCTTTATTTGGCCTAGGTTTCTTTGACGATTCCCCTTGCTCTGTTTTACTTAATGTGTCATAATTTTGAGCGCATTCGGCAGACTGTTCAGAGCTCTTGACGGCATGGGACTGATCCTTCTGTTCAGACTCTGAATCTGAGTAGGGTAGATTTAAGATGCTTTTCCCTGTGCTCTGTTGTGTGGGGTAGCCTGAGTCCTGCTGTACAATTGGCTCTGTACTCTGCTCGAAAATTAATTTTCTTTTTGAACAGTGAGATTTTACCCCTGATATCTCATCTCCTGAAGGTGCTGGTATGGCCCTTCTTCTCCTTATGCTGCTCTGAGGAGAGGATTTCTTCTTTAACCCTGCCATCTGTTCAATTGTAGTTTGATTCTGAGTCTCGAAACCTTCCCAAAACAGGAAGTGTTCCCAACTTCTCCCTTGTAACTTTAGCTCTTGTAGAATAATGAGTTTTATCAGTCCCAGATGACAGATAGTCGACTTAATGCTTGAAGGTCAATTTATGATCCTATTGCAAACTTTAATCAAACTGTGGTATAGAAAGTAAGGTAGGTTGATTGGAGTTTTGCCTAAAAAATGATCCATCAATTTAAAATGATACATCATTAGCTTGTCGTATCTACCTTCAGAAGTGATATACAACTGAATACCCTTAAATAAATGCTACCACTCTTCGTCCAGGTATGAGACCAACATCCCTTTAGCCCAGGCTTTGTGTTTGTATCCATCCTTCAGATAGAATTTGAAATCTTGCTTTTTCAGAGCTGTGGTTTTGAACCATTTTTGCCCAGTCATAGGTAACCCTGTGGCTTCTGCTATAAACTTCTCATCTACCTTGATTTCTACAGAACCCACTCGAGCCTTGTTACCACCGAATGACATTGTAAAGGCCTCAGCTGTGGCTTGATGACACCCACTCTGCAGTCTGTTCACGAACTCCATGCAACCTGCGTTTGAGAAACATCTTTGAACCTCGGGATGCGACTCTAGAAAAGACAAATTGCTGAGTTCTCGTTTTAACAAGAAGCCACCACGTTTTTTCATCGTTTTACCACTCTATCACTTGGCTGCTGTGATTTTTGAAACTTTTTGGTCGAACCCTTGTCCTGTGCTGCTGAAAGCAGTCTCGGCTTTTGCTCTGTGTTGGGTGAAATGCGAACCTCGGGTGTACTCTGGAAATAACCTGTGAAACGCCACACCGACTTTGCCTGATTTGATGGTGTCGGACGCTCTGAACCTCATCTGTACCTGCGTCGTTGGATGTGAACTTGCCATTTCTGGTGTGATCATAGTTGCGCACCGGTTCTGAAAAGATTTCAATTTTCTGTCATATCCTGTTATACGAACTCAAACTGCCATGATTTCTTGCTTCCACCAGCGCATGTCTCGGATCTTGTTGTGACGTGGGGTGATCACCTCATGATTTCATGTGTGCGTGGATAATGAGCACGTGATTCACGCTTCATGCAGCTACGGAGTTGGAGAACCTTCATACCATCACGCTCGCTTGCCACTTTCACCAATGCGCGAACTCTTCCGGAAACCCTGTTAGCTGCGGAAAGTGAACACTTTCCACAGCGCATCGTTTGATAGGAAATTCACTTTAGCTGCGGAAAGCAAAGCAACGTACCACCTCATTTGAAAAACATTTCTTAGCGCGAAAGTAAGTACTCTCCGTATCGTGCCACGTGCGAACTGTCTGTCGAGCCTTTCGCGGATCGTCACTTTCCGCAGCATTTGAACTGATGAAACAACGCCCTTAGTTGTTGAAAGCTATCCCTTTCCACAGCATACAATGGACCCTTTAACATGATGTTAGCTGTTGAAAGTAAACAGTCACATTTTCGAAATAGAAGACTTTATAGATTGATCATTTCCTAAGACACATCAAAACCAAAAATTTTCTCAGCTATAAAAACTCAAAAATGACTTGAAGATACTACTGAAAGCAATTATATCCACCCAAAACTCGGCCGAAAGGACGGTTTCATTTTGGGAGTTAACAGAAGATACAAGTAACCAACTATCTATAGGAGCTTGGTATAAAACTATCACAATAATAGTATCCTAGGGTGGAACCTGTATCACTTTAAACTGAACCTGGAAGGTTATTTCTTTTTAATTCCGCAAGATTGAACTCGAATACCTTTCGAGTGAGGTGACCTCGTCAATCCACATCCTCAAATCAATTAAGTCCTACAAGTGAAATATCAGGAATATCAGTAAACAAAGTTATGAAACAAATCAACGAAAATCAAATATTGAATATAGAGTAATGTTCAGGACGAATTCACAAAATGAAAACAATATATATTTAATACATGAACAAACACTTAACTTGAGGTTGGTGTGGGTTCTTTCCCATTGTCTTTGCTGAGAAAATTGTCCACAGGCCTGAAAGGGGAGAAGTGGACCCAGAATTATCTGATGGGTACCCTCGCAAGTAAAACAGGGATCCCATAATTAGATTATGGTAACCGAAAATTTAACCAAAACATTTCATAAGGTAAATAAACAAGAAGAAACCTTTAATATATTAATAACCAATATGCTAAAAACTTCACACAATATAGTGCATGTCGAACAAAGGGGCTCTTTTACCCTCTGTATGCTACCTCTTTATTCTATTTACGCTCGAGGAAAATGCAATAGATACGTTTCAAAACGCAAAAACACAGGAACCAAGAACTTATAGATAATTACTTGAATCAAGTTAGAGTCCGAATTATTTACACACAATGGAATCATATGACTACTACGATTCCTTTCCAAAGTATGAATAATATATTTGGACTTAGGGTAGAAATCCTGTTACAAAAATACTTGATACAATAATGAATAAATCTCACAACAATCCAAAGGAAAAGGGTGTGCAATTATACATCGTATAATATGATCTTCACACTGAATCTTTACGATCCGGAGAGAACTCGTCGCTTAATAAAACAATGATATTAATGTAGTCATGAATTTATTTGAATTATAACGAGATCATAATTGTATATTCTCAGAATCAGGAACCAGTAGTTCAGAAATGCAGACATAAGAATTACATAACTGTATTTTTCCCACGAAAACCACTATTGTAAACATTCAAAAGGAACGAACATCATAACATCCTATTGCAAGAAAAATACTCATTTTCTAACAGAAAGAAATAAATTCTTTAATACAAAGGATGGTTTTGAAGTAGAAAAGAGCCAGACAAAATATGGAGGGTATCCCCTTATATTTTTATCACACAATAGGAGTTTGGAAGTACCATTGAATTTTAGATGAAGAGAACCCACAAGTTTTACAGAAAATTAATGAATATACAGAGAGGTATTGAATATTTAAAGCCACGGAAGAATTAAGCTAGGGTAGAACCTCTACCGAGAAAAACAGAATTCAAACACACGGTATGAGACTTTGAAAATGCAATAAGCTTTCTCATTCCTTGTTGGGTTATTAACACAAACTAGAAATTTTAGGGTATAAGGAAATGTGGAACCAATACAGGGAATAATAGGAAGTGACGAAAAACCCTAAGATTAAAGAACACTTAACAGTCTTTAAAAAATTCCAATACAGGATTGGGGAAGTTAGAAAGAGCAAGAAGAAATATATGGTGACTTGTGTGTATTACATTAATCTGAAATCGTAGAAATCTTAGAGTAATATGATAGAGAATTTTTTACCTGGTTTAGGGTAGCATCCAACTAGAAATCACCCTATCCTTTTCTTCCGGCCTAAGACAAGTCCAACTACATGATTTGGGCCATGTTCACCAAGTCGATTATCATGGGGTAGCACTGGAGCGTTTTTGCAAAAGACAGAGCCGAAGGACAATGAAAAATTAACCCTAGAAAACCCGTCTCGGAGGGGAATAATAGTGATGGTTATGAATCATGTACCTTGCCATGTGATAGGAGGGAGGTGGCATGCTTTACATTGGACACAGTGGTCGAGCGACAACCCTCGGGAGGTACCCTTGCAGAACCATTAATAGACTAGACAAAGGTCTTAATTCAGGGTCTGACAAGTCGCTCATTCGACTTCTTACCAAGTTATTGCGAGGGAAGAAAACTCGGATAGGGCACGACTATTTTCAGTTAACAAGCCCAGTCTTTCGTTCAGTTAAGGTGCGACCATTTGGTTCACTAATGTTAAAAGAAATTAGGAAGGATGACTATTATCGTTGGGTCCCTCAACGATGCCAAACCGTTAACCAATTACAATACTGTGTTAATAGTGGTCATAAGTTTCACCACGACCTTTTCTCACAAGGTCTGTGACATTAAGGCCACCATATACTGTGTTAAAGCCACCATATATTAAGGCCCGTGACATTTTTGATAAAGGTGTATGCTTTGATGGAACCCAAATTAGTATAGATCCTTTATGTTATAAGCAACGTTGATGCCTAGAAATTGGTTGTATTGATAATAGGGTCTAATAGTATAAAACGTTAATGTTCATTCTTAGAGATGGGTAGAATACTAGTAAGGATTCAACATATAAACGTTAATTCTATGTATGGAGAGGGTTTCAATATTATTAAGGCGGTAACAAGTATAAACGTTAATGTTTTATTCATGTAGACAGTTGTGATGCTAGAGAATTTTACTAGTGTAACGTTAACCCCTTTATACTCTTATCAACAATTAGAAATGTTAGTGACTAAGAGACTAGGGTATGGAAAAGCTACCCTTGACTACTATATATGTCATTAACGTGTAGAATGAAAAAACCCAAAGATAAAATCTTTTATAATGGTAGTTAGTTGTATCACTAAAGTGGTAAACATAAACCTTGTGAAAGTTAATGGTGACGATGACTACCTACATATAATAACTTTATGTCTTTCGAAATAACTTGTTCAAAGAGAACGGATATTTAATGTCTCTAAGAATTTTTTTTTTATTTGGTAAATTTGGGGAGCATTATAGTACCTCCTATATTTTCCTCTAGTGTGAGGATTATGTTGAAGTAACCACCAATCAACCAGTGTTGTGATCCTAGAAACACCCTTATAGTGGCTATTATACCCATGAACAATTCTCTATCTTGAGCACTTTGGGGCCCGTGAGCATTTGTAATCATCCCTCATTTTTTAGATCATATTACTCTTAAGTGAGCCATAAGCGTGCCCACCATGGAAAAGGGTTGGTCTATGATGGCTGTATCCAGGTTCCACATGATTTTCAGCCCCCTCGCGGCTCCATTTTAGTCTGTATGAGTGGAGTTATAGGTTCTCCAGTAGCACCAGAATATATTCTCTGCTTCATCCCCGACACGTTTTATTTCAAGTAAAAGGAGAATGTTCAGATTCTCTACACGAATGTTTTGTTGAAGAGTCCTTTGTTTGGATCTTCCATTAAGCCCTCTTATATTCCATGTTATGATATTCATCATGATTAGTAGTGGGATTTATAGAGATAGCCTTCCATGAGTTTCTAGATCCACCCTAAGTTGAGCATGTAGTTCCCAACTTCCTTAATGAGTTGATGTGTGGATTTGCAACCTTGACATTTTCTTTGACGGGAGGTACGTTTGAGCTTAGCGGGTGGGTCTATGAAGATCCCTAATCTATTCAGATGGTTTTTATTTCCTTTCGGTTGAAGGCCTCCTCTAGTTTTTCTAGATGTATATCGTGAGATCTTGTTCATCTAGTTGCATTAAAGTATCCCCCCATCCTCTACCTTGTGCACATTTTGTTGGGATATTCGGCTTGTTTCTTGATGACGTTATTTGGTTGGTTCCATTTTGTGTTTGGATTTCCCTTTTTTCTTGTCTTGGTTTTCATTTTTGTGCATATTTCCTACCTCCTCTTCCTCCAGGAGTTGGTTGAGAATGTCGAAGGAGTTTCTGGTGGCGATATTCTATGTGCTTTATTGATTTTGTTTACTAGGGGGTTGTTTTTTCCTGCATGTAACTGTAGTATAACCATAATTTTTCTTCCCCTCCTCTGCTTTTGGGTTCTAGGAATTCAAGGGACAGTCGCAGAAGAGGTGATCGTGCTCATGACATTTTCTGCAATGGAAAGGAATATTCTCATAGTCCATTATTTGATTCCATTCTTCATCATGATAGTCTATGGTTACTGATCCTCGTAGAGCCTTCTATATGTCCATGTAAATGCATATTGAAGCGTAGGAAGTGTATTTCCTCTACGTTTTGGCCTCATATGATTTCATGTATCTTCCCACGATGTTCCCTATTCCCATGAGGATTTACTCCAACCAGAATTCCTACGACAGATAATACAGTCTTATCCATACAAGTTCCATGGTGTAGTCTTCTCTCTTTGGGATGAAATAGTTTGTCTGGAACCTGAGGAATAACCCAACAAAGATGTAGAAGTATGGACCATTGTCAAAAATCTTGTCCTTGTCTTCCAAATTGTAGAGGATGATCGTGAAAAACCACTTTGAGCTGAGATGCACTTTGTAATCTCCCTTGGGGTTCCACCAGTGTTTGATCCATCTCATGAGGTATCTTTTGGAAGTCCATATGCCCAAAAACTTTCCAATGAGAGCATGCTCCCTCATGAACTGGGTTTCTTCACCAACCCTCATTGAGCTAATGGTGTACCTTGGCGGTTTTTCTAATTGGGGAATGCATTCCCCTCGTTCCCATCCACGAGATGCCTCTGGATGAGAATTTATCAACCCAACTTCCATTTCTTTACTGAACCCATGTTCCTTGGCTAAGATTTGATCTTGCAAGTGAGGCAGCGGTTCAAAGGAAGGCCTCTTCACCTGCAATCCTTCTTTGTTGTTTGCGGCTACGTTCCTGTAAGAGGGGTGTTGCCCACCCCCTTTTGGGTTCATCTTGTGGAATCAGTGGTGTCGGCCTGGTGCAACACGACGACCTTGGGTGTGGTAGATCCATCTATGGAGGGGTCGGTGGATATAGAACTGAGGTTTTCACTAGGGTTTTCACAAAGCTCCACAATTGTCAATAGCTATAATTTTTGTTTCCTCAATGTATTATTTAATTTTATCTTTCTTCTCCTTCTATTGTTTTTCATATATTTTTTACCCATCTTAATTAAATATATATATTTCCTTCCTATTTTTATTCAATACACATTTCTCATTTCTCATCCATCTAGACAACCACTTTGGGGAGGATGGAACATGGATGTCACTATGGCATGGCCATCGATTGGGTGGATATTGATATCCCAACTGCATGCTATATGTAGTTTTCATTGTCCCTTTTTTAGAAGGCAACCAAATAAAGATAAGCCTTAAATGAATGTGTGTGTTTGATTTGGATTACAAAATGTCTACCACTTACATATACACTAACATGTTTTCATTGTATGTGCCTTTGATGATTATTCAACTTAGTTGCTTTATGCTATCTTGCAAGTTAAAGTATAATTATATAAATAAACATCCCTATATTAGAAATGAAACTCTAAAATATAAGATTTTTTAACAATAAATATTAAATAGATAGAAAATATTTAATAAACTAGAAATATTATTGATAATAGTAAGAAAAAAAGAAGATGAAATTATACTCAAAACCTAAATGTTTTTTCATTTATCATTATTAAGGAAATTCTGGCGATTTGTTCTCTTCCTCTACGCAGATCCTTGGCTCCATTGACACCTCTGCGAATCCTACGCCATGAACGAATTCGTCCACGAAGCAATTTCCTGTCTGACCATTGATGGCAGCCGTTGGCTTTACTCTAAGTTTGAGAAGATGGTCTTTATAACACTTTGAGAAGATGGTCTTTATAACACTTGCGGAGCTTCCAAAAATTCCACAGCCTTTCTTCCAGGACCATGTTTGCTGTTCTTGCGGACTGTCCCCCACATCCTTTCATCAGGACCACGTTTGCTGTTCTATGCAAGGGTGTACTTGTTGGGGTGCGTTAAGTATAGAAAGATCGGAGCGTTGAGACAGTTTCAAACTTGTACTTACAGTTTATCAAAAATGCAGACTGAAATATTTTTGGATGAAAGATGGAATGATGGATTAAATGAAAGTGTTAATATTATATTTATTAATTACAATTTTTTTTCAATATTTATCATCTTTTCATTTTTAGTTTTTAAGTTGAATTTATTATTTCTATTTGCTAAACAATTAGTTTGAAGTTGAATTTATTATTTCTATTTGCTAAACAATTAGTTTGTGAAGTTTTGGTAACATTGTAACATGTTCTAAAGTTTTGGTAACATTGTAACATGTTCTAATTCTCGGTTTTTTAGTTGTTATATTTGGATTTCTGTTTAGATGAGATACCATGAATCTGTGTTACAATGCTTCTCTGTGTTGAATTTTTAGATACCTAATATCTTATCAATTCTCATATTTATATCAAAAGATAGTTTGATGTTAATCTGTTTATCCTTTGAAAATGTTAAAAGATATCAAAATGCTTTTAGGATACTTAAATGTCCTTAATGAAAAAGCATGTTGTTTGTACTTCAATTGTACAAAAATATAAATTTTAGTATATAACAAATGGATGAGTCTCAAACATTCAGAGTGTAAGTATCTCTTATCTACCCAAAAAATTAGCAATAAATCTACTAAAATAGGGATAGATAAATATCTACTATATAATCATGGAGAACTACTAAAAAGAGAGACAAATTTAGTTATCCCTATATGTTGTCAAACTTATTAATGCACTCATGTTTGTTTATATTGCGTAGTAGGCATAAGTAAATTTTGTCAAACCATCACATAAGTAAATTTTGTTAAACCATCAATTATTAATAATATTTGTTTAGTCTTCCATGGTGTCCACCAAACTTATTGATTTTTATCAATAGAATGAGAGAGTTCACATGGAAACTAGATCTTAGAATGGGTATCATTTTCCACCTACAACTAAAGGTTTTGAGGTTACATTTCATGAGACACCATAGAAAGTAATGCTATGCTACTAAATTCCTCTACAGAGACTTGAAACCATTATTCTTTTCCCTTCACTATCTATGAGAGTTTATTGTACATTCCTACCCAATTTTTGGGTTAGAGCACACAAGGAGACAAAGGAACCTCCCATAACCAATCCCAAAAACCTATTTATGCCATGCCATTGTCGTACCATTGCCATGCCATGCCATGCCATTCCATTGTCGTACCATTTCCATGCCATGCCATGCCATGCCATGTCAGTTCCATGTTATTGTCATGCCTTGTCAGGGCATTCCATGGCATGTCATTGCCATGATATTTCCATTTCCACCCCATTTCCATGCCATTCCATTTACATGAATTTCCAAGCCATTCCATGCCATGCCATGTCATTATTATTCCATTCCATGCCATGCCATTACCATGCCATGAAATTCCATTTCCATGTCATTTCCATGCCTTTCCATTCCATGCCATTGCCATGTGAATGTTATGCTTTGCCAATAAATGCCATTGCATACCATTTCCATGCCATGCCTTGAATTTCTTTGCCTTTCCATGCCATGCATTGCTTTGTCATGCCATGACTTGTAATGCCATTCCTTTCATTTCCATGTCATCCCATGCATTGTCTTCGATTTCCATGCCTTGCCTTGTCATGTCTTTCCATGCCTTTCCTTACCATGCCATGGCATGCCATCCCTAGCCTTTCCTTTCAAATTTCCATGCCATGTCATGTCTTGAAATTTTTTTCCTTGCCATGGAATGCCATGCCATGCATTTCCTTTCCATTCCATGAGTTTTCATGCCATTCCTTTTCTTGCCATTCCATGCCATCCCATGTCTTTCCTTCCATTTCCATGCCATTCCATGCCATGCCTTTCCAATTCATACCATGTAATTTCCATTCTATGCCATTCCATTTCCATATCATTGTCATGCCTTTCGATGCCATTTCATTGGCATGTCAATGTTATTCCTTACCGAGACATACTATGGAAATCCATTGGCATGCCATGCCATTGCCATCCCTTTCCTTTCCTTATTTCCATGCCATGTCATGCAATGTCTTGCCTTTGCATTCCTTTCCATGCCATGTCTTGCATTTCCTTGTCATTCCACACCTTTCCATGTCATTCCTTTCCATTCCATGGATTTCCTTCCATTGCTAGGCCTTTCAATGCCTTTTGATTCCATGCCATTCCATGTCATTACTTGCCTTTCATTCCATTTCCATGTCATGCCATGTCTTGCATTGCCTTTCCTTATCATGCAATGCCATGCCATGCCTTGCCTTGCCATGCCATGACTTTCATGCCATTCATTGCATTTTCATGCCATGCCATGCCTTTCTTTCCATTTCCATGTGATTCTATACCTTTCCAATCCATGTCATGCAATGTGTGTGATACGTTTCTAGCCTAATTTTTTTTTCTAAATTTGGACCATGTGCTAGAAAATGAAATTCTTCTGATACCACTTTTGGTGTTACTTATTTGATGAAACAAAATATTCATAAAAAAATAGACTAAAATATAGTTAAGAAAAATATATAAGTAGAACAATAATTAGAAAATGACACTACAAGGAGAGTACCTTCTAGCAGAGGGTTTTACGGAACCTCCTCGAAAAATTACTCCTTCTCTATTTATAGAAGAGGTTGTTATAAGAGGTGGTAGACCAAAGGATTTTACAGAGTTTTTTTTACCAGTGTGAATGTAAGATACCTATGTATTGGTGCACACATAAAAAATAACACCTTGGTGATTAAATGTTCAAAAGAACTATAATAAGTTTTAATAAAATACAAGCACCAATCAAAGCCATTTGGTGACATTGAATCTTATGCCCTGATGCATATCCCTATCTTTAGGTGCACCCCAATATGGAACAAAAAATGACAAACACATTTTCATTGTTACACTCCATTCGATGCTTCCAAACACTCAATCAAGTGTCGATGCTTTCTCTCCTTCACTTCCAAACGAGCTGTAGAGCAACACTCATAAATTCAACACATTTTCAAAATTTTGAAATTACCCATAATTTTGATTTTCTCTCAATAATGGAACCATGCCTCCCTAAGACATTAGAAACTAGGTGAATTTATTATTATCTTCCTATTTTCATTCTTATCCAATTAAAATTTGAATTTAGCTTGAAATTTGGCCACGTTTTCAATTTTTATTTTCCAATTCTGTGTGGATCGCCTTAATTCTTTGGATAACCTCGAAGTAGTGTGTAACATGAAAAATTCATAGTTAGAAACACCGTTTATGTGTCTATTCCAAAAGTATGACTCGATGTTGTTCAAATAAGAGCACCGCAATAAATTTAAAATCATGTGCATTTTGTGACACCCATCTATCTGTGCATTATAAATGAAAATTCCTTCTAAAATCATGTTGGTGCTCTTGGAATATTGGAGCATTGGTGAATTCCATTTAATTAAGTGCACCGCTACATTTACAACCCACAAAATTTAATGTAGTGATGCAAACATTTCCACCAAATGAAACAATGTTGTTAACGTACCTACACCATGACATAAATTGACTAGAATTAAAAGAGACTAACCACAAACCAGAGAAGCAATGTATATTGTATTCAACATCCACATTCAGACTAAATTTTTATTCCTAACTAGACACTGAACCATCCATAGTATGTCATCTTGGACCATCACTTGGGTTGACTTGAAGTCTGTCTCTAAGCAAGCCACTGGTAAGATAACTCATTATATATTGTAACCATAGACAAAAGGATGTAGTATGCCTATAACATGACCAAACCATGAGATCAAAGTGTTCAAAAAACTTTCTAAACCCTAAACCCTAACATCTAGAGGATGCACACACTTAGCCATGATTCTTCCAATAAAATGCTAAAGAAAAAAATGTGATGAACATTTTAAGTTTATTAAATATTGGTCATGTACATAATATTTACTATTAAAAGATCCTATATCCTATAACACCATTTTTAATATAGAAATATATATTGAGCCAAAAAATTAATCAAACTACAAATATAATGATAATTAAGAAAATGTATATAGAAATACATATAAAATAAAAAATTTAATCAAAATTGATACAAAATTGATACATGTCACTTGCCTACCACCTATTCCGCCAAACTAGTGGAAACCAAAACAGGTGGCCTCCTACTATGCTTTCATCCAAAAAATGGCATTCACCACTTGCCCTGCCAATTGGAAACCAGAGAAGGTGGAGAATGGTAGTGAAGACATAATTGTCTGTGTAAACTAAGAATATTAATAAACTTTGAAAATTAAAACTAGGAAATAAATGAACAAAGTACCAAACTAGGTTGACAAGAGAAAAAACTCCATCACCTTTCTAGTGATTCTTAGAGAACTGTGAAAATTTAGACATTAGAGGGGCTCTGATAGCCATGGAACCTTCCATTGGGAGCACCATTGTGAAGGATGCCATCATTGGGCTGGAGCACGAAGGGTTGAACGGAGGTCAGGAAACTTTGTTTGGCTGGTGCATTCGAAAATGAATCAAACAAAATGTCAATGCGGTTGTTGATGAGGGTGTATCGATGGAGTTGGTCTTCTATATAACATCTAATGTCAAAAATAAGATCCAGTTGCTCCATGCTAAAGACGGTGGGTGGATTTTGGTCGAATTCCTCAACTGTGTTCAGTAGTGGAGGCGCCATGTTGGGGAACTAATCTTGAATAATGCAAGTGGCACCTTCCATGGTCGTTGTTGTTCCTTTAGCATCGCCACTATTTTTGGGGTGAATCCACATATTTGGGACTGTGTGGAGGAATTCCTCCTGAACAATGCAAGTGGCACCATCCATGGTTGCCTCTGTACCTATTATAGCCACACTGGTGTTTGGGCGCAAGTAGTCATCTGGGACAGTGTACATGAGGGATTCCAGTGGAACCTGAATTGATTCCTCCATGAAGGCCATTGGAGGAGTATGTGGCCGTGCAATTTGTTGAGTCCAAGAAATTAACAGATCTCTCTCCAAATTATGCATGTGTCTCTGCCTGGATACACGACTATACCGGGAAGGACCTCGCATGGGTTTTCCTCTCTCTATCGACACGGTGGAGCCTACAGGGGAGAAGGACCAACTGGACCAAAACCAAGAGAACCGATTGTGCCAAAACCAAATTCACAGGCAGAGTGAGGTGACAGAGCGTTGAGGCGAAGTGATCAATGCCATGGCCAAGATGGATAGTTAACCGAGGGGCGGACAAGACCATTATGATACAACCCATACTCAACATCCCCCTCTTTCCATTAATCATTGAGGCCTCCATTAATTTGATGCGGGGGAGTTGTCCTCCCTTCCTATGCAAGATTTTATGGTCATCCTCCATCCACGAATGGGGTGTGGGATGGAGGTTGGCCATATTGATAGTTGACTTCATGGTAGGGTTGTGTGTTCTCCTGTGGGCTACATGGCAGCCCATCTGGGGCAAGATAGTCTCTTTGGGAGAGATCCATACAATGACCAAATAGTGTGGTCGGTGGAGAGATTTGAGGGTTTCATTGGATCAGATCTTCCTTTGAGTCCACTTGCTCGTTGGCCAGACATTTTGTAATTTTGTTCGCATGTCTATTCACATGGGAGTGGATAGGAATAATATGGGGCTAAAGAAGGGGCTTGAAGTCTTCCAACAATCATAGTAATCTCCAGCGAGGTTATAATTTTGAGGGGTGTGAACCATCGATTATTTTTAAGATGAGCTAGATGATAATATGGGAATCCCCTTCCACTCTGAGATGGAATAAGTTGTGACATATTGCTAACTTAACCCCCCTAAATAGGCTCCAAATTTCTACAACATTGTTTGTATTGAGTCCCAAATATCCTGCTGCGAAGTGTAGAATGTTCCCCTTGTTGTCTCTTAGAATCGTACCAAAACCTTTCAGCCTCAGATTACCATTTGAAGAACCATCAAAGTTTAGTTTAAATAAACCAGGGGGAGAAGGGGACCATGTGCTCTGAATACGACCGATTTTATTGGTGAGATTTAGTTGTCAGGCTTGGAGGATGTGACATTCCATAGGATTGCACTTAAGGTCCTCTTAGGTCCAGTGCTAAGCTCTGATAATTTCCTTGATAAATTTTAGGATCCTTTCCCAGGATGAGTGTCCTTTCCCAGGATGAGTGGGGGAAAGGGAATGAAGCGAATAATTATTTTTAATTCGTTCTTTCCAAAATTTCTATTGATTTTGAAGCCTAGTATTAGCTGCGAGATGTGGTCTAGAATTGAATTTTGATAGGAGATTGAATCTGAAGTTTCAATGGTGATTATGATGTTGGACTGGTTCTTGTTGGAACGACACATTAGTAGTGCTTCCATACCCTATATGGCCTCATTGTGGCCTCGTTTTTTAAGGTTGTCCCAAGTGAGTATGTAGTTTTGGGCAATTAAGCAGAGGAAAATCGAGACTTTCGGCTAGAAATTTGGATTCCATATTTTGCTCTATATCTGCTCCTTTGGTTTCCCTTGGTGGTTTTCTTGGAGATGGTATGCTTCTTTGACTGGAAAGTTACCTATTAAGGAATGGCCCCATTTGAGTATGTTTAGTCCTTCCCTGATGTGTTTTTTCCGCTGATTTGCATAGTCCCTCTAGGCCTACAGGTCCATTTCCACTTGTAGGTGTAATTGCATAGAGTTTTCCATAGGGTAATCACATAGGTGTAATTGCATAGAGTTTTCTGCGCTAGGTGTATTGCATAGAGTTTTCCTTCCGAAGGTCCTTTACGTGTAGAGTGTCCCTTGATTTCATTTGTTGATAAAGGGGGTTGAGATATTCTATGGAGGTTAGGGGTAGTTTTTTCTGCCAGGAGTCTTACAAAAACATGGAGTGTTCTCCATTTCCAATATCCCAAAAAGCAATGTTCTTTATGACTGATATATTTCTCCAAACTGTGTTCTAAATATCTGATAAATGGATCTGATCATTGAATATGATTAAAATATTCTCTCTAGTATTGGGAACATATGTCCCTTTCCATATTATTTACCAGAGTGTTGTGGGGTTCTTGAGCCAGCACCACCAAATTTTACCCCCATTACTCTATTGTGTTTTCCTGGATCTCTGACGCCGCGTCCCCCTAAGGATTTGGGCCTCCATATTTTATCCCATCCAACTAGTGCTCATTTTTTGTTCAGATGGTGACCATGCCACAAAAAGCTATGCTGGAGATTTTTGATAGCCTTGATGATAGATTGGTGGGTTTCTAGAGTGGTGAAGAGTTAAGTCGACAAGGCTTTGAGTATAGACTTTAGATTAACTGATCTAAAGTTGCAGTTATTGAGTCTATTAGAGATGGAAAGCAGTAAGTTGTCCCAGGAAATGTTATCTGTAGCTTCTCTCATGAGGGGAACACCTAGATAATTGGATGGAAGGGAGCTCTTGGGGATTCCCAGAAGTCGGGAGATGTGGTTTTGAATTTCCACTAGGGTATTGAATAAGTAGAGATCTAACCTGTCAAGGTTTAAGAAAGTTCTTGAAGCTTCAAAAAAGTTGATGAGGATGGTCTTGATCTTGTTATCCTCTTGGGAAGTTGGGGCATTTAGAAAAAGGGTCTCATCCACAAATTGAATGTGGGAGGGGGTTGGTTGGAGGTTGTGGAGATGTAGGCCTTTGAGAGATCCATCCTCTATTGAGGCTTTGATGCAATTCCATAGTCCTTCATCGATTATGAAAAAAATGAAGGGGGAGAGGGGATTCCCTTGTCGTATTCCATGGGAGGGAGAAAAGGGTTGGGAGGGTCCTCTGTTGACAAGGATGGAGAATAAGGTTGAGGAAGTATTGCTAAATACTTTAAGGAGGGAGCTCATGTATTGCTAGATTATTATGTCAAAAGATTTAGAGAGGTCGATCTAGGTGAGCATACCTATGTTTCTCGTTGATTTCAATGAGTTAATGACCTCATGTGTTAGGATGACATTGTCCATGATTTTTCATCCCTCCACATATCTTGCTTTATCTTTGGAGATGATGTATGGCAAGACTCGCTTGAGTCGCACGACGATGACTTTTGTGATGATTTTGTAGATTACATTGCAGAGTGTTATTGGTCAAAATTTATTAGGATCCATAACCCTTTCATCCTTTGGGATGAGAGTGAGGAAGGTGGCATTGAAGGTCAAGAGAAATTTCCCCGAAGTTCTTAATTTCTCAACTACTTGGCAGACTTCTTCCTGGATGAGAAACCAACAATAGTGGAATAAGTTTGTTGTGAAGTCATCCAGACCTAGGGATTTTCCAAGGGGCATCTCTTTGACTGCTTGATCCACTTTCTCTTGAGTAATTGGCTTGATAAGTCGTTCATTTTGTTCTTCTGTGACCAAGGAGGGAATGTGCCTTGTGATCTTGCGAATAGCGAGCATTCTCTCTTTTATGGGATCAATTAAAATATCTTTATACTAGTTTTTCAATTCCTTTTTATGCTTTCCTGATCTCGGATGGGGTTTCCCTAGTTGTATTCTAGTTGCTTGATTTTGTTTATGTATATTATGTGCACCATGGATCTGTGTAATAACTTGGTGTTATTTTCTCCTTCCTTGAGCTATTGTACTCTAGATTTCTTCTTGCAGAGTATTTCCTCTTGTTGTTGTCACTCTTCCAGTTCTGCTCATAGCTTCTCTTCCTCCATTATTAAGGATGGCATTCTTCCTCCTATAATAAATACCTTTTGCATTGCTTCCAGGATTTTCTCAATTTCCTGCTTCCTCTATAAAATGTTTCCAAATACATTCTTGTTCCAGATCTATAGTTGTGCCTTGAAGTTTTTTATCCTTTCTTGGAATTTATACATGTGTGTGCCATGATCTATTTTTTCTTGTTCCCACCAATATTTTGAGATATTTTGAAGGTCTAGGTGAGTGATCTTTAACTTCTCAAATCTTAAGGATTTAAGCATGGCATTGGCCCCAATTTATAGACAAAGAGATACCAACCAATGATATGAGACCTATTTTGGGAGGATGTTGGAATCAATGATTGAATCCTCCAAAAAAAGTGATTCTGATATGAGGAAATGATATAATCTACTTGTCAGGTGAAGATATCATTTCTAGTTTCTGTATCTATAAAATTAAGTTCATCAATGAGGATTTGGAACTTACCATTGTCTTGGTCTAGCCATTTGGTACCTCCTGTCTTTTCCTCTAGTGTGAGGATGATGTTGACGTCACCACCAATCAACCAGTGTTGTGATCTTAGCAATGCCATTATAGTGGTTATTCTACCCATGAACAATTCTTTGTCTTGAGCACTTTGGAGCCTGTGAGCATTTATAATCATCCCTCCTTTTTTAGATCATATTACTGTGAATTGAGCCATAAGAATTCCCACCATGGAAAAGGGCTAGTCTATGACATTTGTATCCAAGTTCCATAAGATTTATAGGCACCTCATAGCCCCATTTTATTCTATATGAGTGGAGTTATAGGTTCTCCAGTCGTACCATAATATATCCTTCGCTTCATCCCCGACATATTTTGTTTCAAGTGAAAGGATAATGTTCAGATTCTCTACACAAATGTTTTCTCAAAGAGTCCTTTGTTTGGATATTCCATTAAGCCCTCTTATATTCAATGTTATTATTGGAAGATTGATTGTTGTCATTGATGTCAACCCTAGTCATGGGTTTTGGACCGCAAGATTGATAAAGGTATTTGGACATGAAGGAAAATGCACATGCATATACAACACCCGTGAATGGATAGACATGAAGGAAAAATGCACATGCATATACAACACCCGTGAATGGATAGTATACATCATGTTGTTTATGGTGGTATGTGGCACGTCACATGATCCGCCATGAAGAGGAGAAATGAATTTTGAAGATGACAAAGTGAATTGAAAGCGAAAGTACATGTAGGCCCTCGAAAATAATTACAAAATAAGAAAGTGTCAGTCGGCCCTAATGTTAGTGCTGAAGTGACATAAATGGTATAAATAAATATCATTATACATTCATTTGATTAACGCCGTAATTCTCTCAGAGGGAAGAAGAAGTAAAGAAGGCCGATTTCAAGGAGGATGAAGTCTTTGGTGATGTGTTCAAGGTATGTTATTTTCAAGTCATCTTACTCATTTTGTTATAAATTTTTTTATAGAACAATTCGATGGTGAAATCGCTATATTGATAAGACATATCAAGGTACCGGTAAAAATTTCAGCTCTTGATCTTCTATAATTATGGAGATAATTCTCAGGAATATAGGGTTTGTGACCGTAGGATCTAAACTAGTCAATAAACAAGTGTTCACAGTAAAACAATAATACCTTTTTCATACATCTAAAATGAAGTGGGACCACTTCCATTGGAAAGCATATGGATTGTAGTTTCATTGCAAAGCAGTTTCAGACCGGGACAAATATTGAGCATGGGGCATGGAAATGTTGGGTCTCTCCTGAATAGACTGTAATTGAATAAAGTCTACCATTCTTCTTATAAACTCTTTTTGGGGGGATTCAAGGAGTGGAAATTAGAAGAGTTTCAGAGAAAACATTGAGTAATGTTATCTATAGGATCAGAGTGTTTCAAGAATTGAATAATTGCAAAAATTGAAGAAGTCCTAGTGCTAATATCGGGTTCTCTATGATGATTGGTTGATGGTGATGATTTAATGTAAAGTTTTATTATCTCTCATATATTCTTGGGTGGAAGGAAGTGCGTTGACAGAGTTCAAATATCTCTTGATTTTTGAGGATTGTATCTTCCTCTTGAGTTTTATCCCTCCCTTACATTTGAAGGCGATACCTTGGAAGTCATTACTTCCCTGAACAAAACTATTGATTATTTCTCATATATCAGGTTGTGTGGCCAGGGTGTATTGGTGTAAGTATTATACTATTGTTCATTTCCATTGATATAATTGAATGGTTTAAGTATGTTGAAACGGTTTTAAAATTGTACTGGATACCGATTCACCCCCTCTTAGTAATCAAACAAATGGTATCGAGTGGTTACCTTTAGTACGAATCGGGAAGGAAGATCCTATGCCTAAATGAAGGAGACATTCCAATGGGATTCCACCATTTGATGGAAGCTAACATTTTGAATACTCGAAAAATAGAATGGAAACTTACTTTGAAAGCTCTTGGGGCGGATGTTTGGATCTCAATTGCTTCATGATATAATGCTTCAAGAAACCAAAGACTACAAATCAAGGAAGAAAAAGGAACAACAAACCGGTTATATATAGATGTAACCATCCGATGGATTGATAGATTCAAAGGAAATCCAAGGTGGGATCATGTGCATCGAAAATATCTTTGGCACAAGCTACAAGAACTTTATGTGCGAGGGAAGAATAAGAATAAGAAGAAGTTGAAGAAGATTACAACATCTCGATTTCAAAGAAGAAAATAAAGAGGTCACTTCCTTTGATTCAATTGTGAAGGAGTAGGCACGTTGAATTTGAATAACTCATCCAAGGATTGAAGAAGTGACACCTAAGAAGAAAAGTCCAATGGAAGAAGAAGAAAATCATAAAGAAAAAAAGTATTCGACAAGAAGATGGAGAATTTAAAAAAATTGAAGCATGTTGAGATCAAAAATAGCAAGCTCAAAGACACACAAAGAAAATCCAAGAAGTGAATTGGTTAGTTGTGAAGATGCTTGTAAGCTTAAATAAACAATTAGAATACTTTCATAAACTAAGAGAAGAAACCATTTCCTTAAAAACTCTAATTGAAGAAGCAAGAAGAATAACAGGTAAGGAAAGAAGGTCCAAATGATAAAGAAAGAAGAAAATTGTGAGAAACTTGAACAAGAAGTTGTCTCATTGAGAAAGAGTTTAAGAAACTCTGCGTTAAAAGACTTAACACATCTTTGGATGCATGGGTGAAACTTTCATTAAAGAAGATGTAAATACCAACAAGCAGTTAAAGAAAGAGCTACATAGACAGCTTGATGAAGTGGACCAGATACCATAAAGAAGGAATGACACAAAAGAGATGAATATCCAAGAAGACTCTACCTTCGTGAATCAAAGAAGCTCCAATCAAGATGAAGGAAACTAAAGAAGAAGAGATCATGAACCCAAATGGACTACATCGTCAGCCCACTACCCAAGGTAACAAAATTTCTTTCTTTGTCATTGTTTTACTTGCAAAATGTTTGGACATAAGGCAATTAATTTGGTGACCAATAAAAGGAACAAGCACAAGAAAGCAACATGAATGGTGTAAACATAAGATATGGGAATAATCATGGACTAAGCTGTCAAGTTATAATTCATTTTACCCGCTGATGGACAAAAATATTGCAAGCTACAAATGCAATAATATTGGTCACAAAGAAAGAGATTGCAGATATATGAATGAAGATGCCTATTCCAAACTCATACAAAGAGGAGAAAGAAAGAGATCCCAAACAATGAAGATTGTTTTAATAGCATTGGTCACTAAAAATGTAAAGAAGAAGATGAATGATAAGAGATGGATGTTCTTCACACATGACTGGGGATCAAGACAAATTCATCAACTTGAAGAGAAGTTAGTGGCATGTTGCATTTGGGAGGAGAATCATCCGCCAAAAATACTTGGAGAAGGTGTAGTAGAGTTTGAAGAAAAATAAAAGCAAAGAATGTTCTATTGGTTGAAGACTGAATCATAATCTACTCAAGGGTAAAATGTGTGATTTAAGGATGTACACTCTTACACATCTTCCTCTAAATGTAAAATCGCAGAAAATAACTCCTCCAGAAGATTGGTTGCAACTACAACAAGAAGACCTAACAACATATACATCCTAGACATGAAGAAGAGAGGAGAAGACAAAAGCCACACAAAGATTCTATGGAAGAATAACGTTCCAAAGATGATAAAAAATAAGGATGAAATATTATTGAGTGCTATATGTTTAGGGGAGCAGCCCCAAAGAAGTTGAAGGTTACCTTTTTCCATTAAACCTCGGGGAGAATCATACCTCTTGCCATTGATGTTGGGGAGATAACTGAGATCATGATTAGAAGCATGAGAGGTTGCCATCAACGACAAAGGGGGAGATGTTGGAATATTGATTGTTGTCATTGATGCCAACTCCTAGTCATGGGTTTTGGACCTAAGATTGATAAAGGTATTTGACATGAAGGAAAATGAACATGCATTATACAAAAACCCATGAATGTATAGTATACATCATGTTGTTTCCTATGGTATACCTTATGTCACATGGATCCTCATGGTTGAGGAGAAATGAATTTTGAAGATGACAAAGTGAATTGAAAAGGAAGTACATGTAGGCCTCAAAATAATTAAAGAAAATAATTACAAAATAAAAGTGTCGTCATTCTAATGTTAAAAGGAGTGACATAAATGGTATAAATAAATATCATTATACATTCATTTGGATACAAGTCAAATTTTCTGTAGGAAGAAGAAGTAAAAGAAGGCCGATTCTCATGGAGGATGAAGCCTTTGGTGATGTGTTCTAAGGTATGTTACTTTTGTGGGCCATCTCACCATTTTTCTATAACTTTTTTCAGAATCCATCTGTGACAGGAAATCACATATATTTGAGAAGACATATCAAGGTACCTCCTCGGTAGTACCAAATTTTGATTCATTATAATATGGAGACACTGCAGGTAATATAGGGTTTAGGACCAAAATTCCAACCATAATCAATAAACAAGTGTTCTAGGTAAACAAATGTCTTTTTTCATACGACTCCAAATGCAGTAAGTCCACTTCCATTGGAAATAGTATGGAGACTGTAGTTTTGTGCAAGTTTCGGAATCGACAATATTGAGCTGTAGCATGTTGTATGTTTGGGTCTTCAAAAGAATTCAAAATTGAATAAAGTCTACCATTCTTTCTATAACCCTGGGGAGTGATTCAAGGAGTGAAAATTAGAAGAGTTTCAGAGAATACATTGAGTAACATCATATATCTACAGGATCGTGAAAGTACTCCAAGAATTGAATAATCGCAGAAATTGAAGAAGTCTCAAAAATCATTATCGTGTCTCTCATGTGATGATTGGTTGATGGTGATGATTTAATGTAAAGTTTCCATTATCCTCATATATTCTTAGGTGGGAAGGGGCAAGGATAGAGTTCAAATCTCTGGATATTGAGGATTGTATCTTCCTTGGAGGTTTATCCCTCCCTTTTACATTTGGAAGTTGTAGCTACCTTTGGAAGTCATTACTTCCCTTGAACAAAAACTATTAATTATTTCTCATATATTGTGCATGGTGTATTGTGGTGTATTGGTGTAACTCTTATACTATTGTTCATTGCTCATTGGATATAATTTAATGGTTTAAGTATAAGTTGAAAAAGGTTTTAAAATTGTACTGGATATTGATTCACCCCCCTCTCAGTATCAACAGTTATGATATTCATCATGATGATTTGTGGGGTTGATAGAGATACCCTTCTGTGAGTCTCTAGATCCACCTTGAGTTGAGCATGTAGTTCCCGACTTCCTTAATGAGTTGATGTGTGGATTTGTGGCCTCGACATTTTATTTCATGAGAGGTACATTTCATCTCAGTGGGTGGGTATAAGGAGATCCCTAATATACTGGGATGGTTTTCATTTCCTTTCGGTTGAAGGCGTCCTCCAATTTTTCAAGATGTATATCCGCCAGATCTTATTCATCTAGTTGCATTAAAGTATCCCCCCCATCCTCTGCCTTGTCCACATTTGTTTGGGCTATTGGGCTTGTTTCTTGATGATGTTATTTGGATGGTTCCATTTTGTGTTTGGATTTTCCCTTTTCCTTGTCTTGGTTGTCTTTTTTGTGCATATTTCCTACCTCCTCTTCCTCCAGGAGTTGGTTGAGAATGTCAAAGGAGTTTCGGGTGGGGATATTCTATGTAATTTCCTGGTTTCTTTTACTATGGGCTTGTTTTTTCCTTCATGTAATTGTAGTATAACCATCCTTTTGCTTCCCCTCCCCTGCTTTTGGGTTCTATAAAATCAAAGGACAGTCGTAGAAGAGGTGACCGTGCTCGCGACATTTTCTCCAACAAAAAGGAATATGCTCATAGTCCATTGTTTGATTCTATTCTTCATCATGATATTCTAGGGTTATTGATCCTCATATAGCCTTCTATATGTCCATGTAAATGCATATTTGAGCGTAGGAAGCGTATTTCCTCTGATTTTTTGCCTCAGATGATTTCACGTATCTTCCCACGATGTTCCCTATTCCCATGAGGATTTACTCCAACCAAAATTCCTACGGTAGAGAATATAGTCTTATCCATACAAGCTCCATGGTTTAGTCTTATTTCTATTAGATGAAGTGTTTTGTCCGAAACCTAAGGAATATCCCAACAGAGTTGTAGAAGTATGGAACATTGTTAAAAATCTTGTCCTTGTCTTCCAAACTATAGAGGATGATCGTGAAAAACTACTTTGAGCTGAGATGCACTTCGTAATCTCCCTTGGGGTTCCACCAGTGTTTGATCCATCTCATGAGGTCTCTTTCGGAAGGCCATGGGCCCAAAAAATTTCCGATCAGAGCATGCTCACTCATGAACTAGGTTTTTTCACCAACCCTCATTGAGCTAATGGTGTACCTTGGTGGTTTGTCTAATTGGCGAATGCACTCCCCTAGTTCCCATTGACCTGATGCCTTTGGATGAGACATGCTCAGCTCAACTTCCATTTCTTTATTGAACCAATGTTCCTTGGCTAAGAGTTGATCTTGCAAGTGAGGCGATGGTTCAAATGCAAGCCTCTTCACCCGCAATCCTTCTTTGTTGTTTGTGGCTACCTTCCTGTAAGAGGGGGGTTTCCCACCCCCTTTTGGGTTCATCTTGTGGGATTAGTGGCCTTGGCCTCATGCAACATGATGACCTTAGGTGTGGAAGATCTGTATGTCGGGGGGACGGTGGATATAGAGATGGTGTTTTCGCTAGGGTTTTCACAGAGCTCCACAATCGCCAATAAATGTAATTTTTGCTTCTTCAATGCATTATTTAGTTTTATCTTTTTCCTGGTTCTAATGTTTTTCATATATTTTGACCCATATTAATTATATATATATATATATATATATTCTTTCTATTTTTGTTCAATATACATTTCTCATCCCAATTTTAATATTTTATAATTTTTTATTAATTTAAATAATTAAGATTTCCCATCTTCTTTCCACTCATATAGTCATATTTTCATATTTGTTTAATACACCTCTTGCATCCCAATTTCAATATTTTATAAATTTATCATTATTTTAAATGCTTATTTTTCACATTTATTTTTTCTACTCATATTAATTAGATTAAATTTAAACATATGTGAATATCTCTATTAAATTAGAAAATAAAACGGATAAGCATTGAAGCTAATTTCGAATATTGATGAATAATATTGTTCAATTTGATATTTATTTTTTCTACTCATATTAATTAGATTAAATTTAAACATATGTGAATATCTCTATTAAATTAGAAAATAAACGGATAAGCATTGAAGCTAATTTCGAATATTGATGAATAATATTGTTCAATTTGATATTTCTTCTTGTTTATAGTTTATTGGAAAAAAAATAATAAATACTTTAATCTTTTAATATATAGCTTAAATACATGACCAATATCTATTGTTTATGAAGATCACTTGCTTGGATATTTCTTTTATATTTATATTATTCAAACAATCTTTTGGAAAATGGTGGAGATTATACTATGCCTACGCAATGTTCTTAAACTTACCTAATGAGGGTGTACCTCATCAAATTGCTAATTTATTGATCATGTCTAGTTTATTTCTATTGTTTTGATTTTTTTTCTTTAACTAAGATTTTGTATTGTATGATGTAGTGCATTTCTTGTCTATGGGTCATGGGTTTGACAATGTGTTTTTTAAAATACTTCTATTGTTTTGATTTTTTTTTTTAATTAAGATTTTGTATTGTATGATGTAGTGCATTTTTTATCTACAAGTCATGGGTTTGACAATGTGCTTTTTAAAATATTCGGTTTTTTTACCTATGTTTATAACTATGTTAAATTGTTTTATTGCAACTTAAGTGGTGCGATGTGTTACTAGGTACCAGTGCTAAAACAAATTGGAACACCAATTATTTTTTTTACTAATGAACAAAGAATGCAACGCCTAACTATGCCATTTTAGTCAATTTCTATCTTGGTGTAGGTCTATTAACAAAATTTTATCATTTGATTGAAATGGTTGCACCACAACTTTAAATTTTATGGGTTTTAAATGTAGCAATGCACTTAATTAAACAAAAAAGAATGTTTCTTGATTTAAAATGTTTTGTGACCCCTTTTTCATTTCGAATCTAAGTTTTTCATAAATTAAAATTTAAAAATAATACTAAATAATATGAGATTTAAAATAAAATAGTTTTATAAAATATTATAAATAAACAATATAATAATATTGCATGTTGTTACACATATCATTAAAATGATAATCACCCTAATTTTGAACATATCAGATATTAACATTTAAAGTGACCATCTATTTTTTCTTTAATATTATATTTTTTTTCAAAAACTCAAGTATTTGTAAATAACTCAAAAATTCATTATATAGTTCCATGGTCATCATTAAGTATCAAATGAGTTTTATTGACAAGTCTCTCCATTCTAAGTATTTTCTTCACTCTTTATTTACATTCTTTTTTACTGTTTTCTCAATATGAGTAATTCCTTTCTTAACAAGCCAATGGTTGGAATCATATTTTTTTTTCAATTGTTGAGGTGTCACATATAACCGTGAATCCCATGTACCATGTGTACAAAATGAGCAATACTAATCATATTTATTTTAATTCATATTAAATGTTTATCATTGTTATTTTGTAATTCAATAGCTATATTTACATATGATTAAATTTAATCCATTTGTGTAGAAAAAAAAATGTGAAAATAATAACATTTCAAATTCAAATAATGAAAAAGTTATAGAATATTAAAATTGGTATGCTAGAAATGCATTAAAAAATATAAAATTGGTATGATAAATGTGGATTAAACCAAAATAAAAATGAAAAATATACATAAAATCAAGCTAAGTCAAAATTAAAATTATATGAAAAACATTCTCAGCACAAAAAAGAAAAACTAAATAATATATAGATAATAAATTTATACTTTAAGCAACACTTAAATTCCAAATTCCAAATTTGTTCAAGGTAGAATACTAATATGAATGTCCATAAAATTATATGGCTTAAATTCTTTCTATATAGATAATAAATTTATACTTTAAGCAACACTTAAATTCCAAATTCCAAATTTGTTCAAGGTAAAATACTAATATGAATGTCCATAAAATTATATGGCTTAAATTTTTTCTATATATTTTAATAATAAAAACAATAAATTTGGCTATTGAGATCAGTGTAAAACAATAAATTTGGCTACTGAGATCAGTGTTTGGACTAAGGTTGAAGAAGCAATTTTGGCTAAAAACAATAAATTTGGCTATTGAGATCAGTGTTGGCCTAGGGTTGAAGAAGCAATTTTGGCTTGCCAAGACAAGTCTTTGCACCACTGTAATTGAATCCGAAACCTACCAAATGTTCTTCAGTGATGAATATAGAACTCGCGATGAATATAGACCTTCTTAAATGTGCCCCTAGGACTAGTACATTTGGAATGCTAATGCGAGGAAGGTGCAATAGGTTGATGAAGAAATATGGGAGTAGATAAGAAGATGATTGAGTTGAATTGTACACTTAATTGCACGGGTTGGAAGGTGGCTGTTGAATGGATTATATTGATGTTTATTTAGACAACAAGAAGTGTAGTTTGGATGGTTGTGAGGAATGATTGTTATCCTCTCCTTTCAATTCTCATAATGACATGAGTAAAATTCATAATGAGTATGTTATAATGGCTTCGAGCCTATATGTATTGGAAAGTTGTCTTTGATTCAAAATTGAATAACAAAACTATGCATGACCATTTTAGTGACACTGTGTTATTAAGCTTAAACACTTTGATTACTTAACAAATAAGCCTAATATATGTACTATTATTTAAATTATGTGCCTTTGATGATTATTTAACTTAACTGCTTTATGCTATCTAGCAAGTTAAAGGATAATAATATAAATAAACATTCCTATATTAGAAATGAAACTTTAAAATATAAGATTTTTTAACCACAAATATTAAATAGATAGCAAAGATTTAATAAACTAAAAATTATTGATACTAGTAAGAAAAAAACTGAAATTATACTCAAAACCTAATCGTGAATATTTTTTCCTTTATCATTAGTAGAAAAAATCTGGCGAGGTGTTCTCTTCCTCTACGCACACGCAAGTTAGGGTTTAGCAAGTTCTTTCAGCGTGTTGATTCATTATCAAGTGGGTTGGCCATGTTCCGGGCATACTACGGCCTACTTGCAAACTCGTTTCGTCCACCTCTAAGCTCTTTCTCTTCCCACTCGATTAAGGTTGCACACCGTCTTTTCAGGTAACCCAAGTCATCTTATAGGCACCGGAAAATCGGGACTTAGAGCATTGTTTCAACCAATAAAGAGAGCAGATCCTTGGCTCCATTGACACCTCTGCGAATCCTACGCCGTGAACGAATTCGTCCACGAAGCAATTTCCTGTCTGACCATTGATGGCAGCCGTTGCCTTTACTTTAAGTTTGAGAAGATGGTCTTTATAACACTTTGAGAAGATGGTCTTTATAATACTTACGGAGCTTCCAAAAATTCCTGTCTGACCATGTTTGCTGTTCTTGCGGACTGTCCCCCACTACCTTTGGATTTATGCAAGGTGTACTTGTTGGGGTACGTTAAGTATAGAAAGATCGGAGGGTTGAGACAGTTTCAAACTTGTAGTTACAGTTTATCAAAAATGCACACTGAAATATTTTTGGATGAAAGCTGGAATGATGGATTAAATGAAAATGTTAATATTATATTTTATAAATTACAATTTTTTTTTAATATTTATCATTTTTAGTTTTTAAGCTGAATTTATTATTTCTATTTGCTAAGCAATTAGTTTGTGAAGTTTTGGTAACAGCCTAACATGTTCTAAAGTTTTGGTAAGATTGTAACATGTTCTAATTCTGGGTTTTTTAGTTGTTATATTTGGATTTCTGTTTAGATGAGATACCATGAGTCTGTGTTACAATGCGTCTCTGTGTTGAATTTTTTGATACCTAATATCTTATCAATTCTCATATTTACATCAAAAGATAATTTGATGTTATTCTGTTTATCATTTCAAAATGTTAAAAGATATCAAAATGTTTTTGGTTACAATTCTTCTCTGTGTTGAATTTTTAGTTACTTAATATGTCCTCAATTCTCATATTTGCATCAAAAGATAGTTTGATGTTAATCTGTTTATCCTTTCAAAATGTTAAAATATTTTAGGATACTTAAATGTCCTTAATGGAAAATAGCATGTTGTTTGTACTTGTACTTCAATTGTAAAAAAATATAAATTTTAGTATATGACAATTGGATGAGTCTCAAACAATCATAGCTCTATGATATTTGCAGAGTGTAAGTATCTCTTATTTACCAAAAAGTTTAGCAATAAATCTATTAAAATAGGGATAGAGAAATATCTGAGAACTACTAAAAAGAGACACAAACTTATTTATCCCTATATGTTGTCAAACTTATTAATGCACTCATGTTTGTCTATATTGGGTAGTGGGCATAAGTAAAAAGTAAATTTTGTTAAACCATGAATTGTTAATAACATGTGTTGAGTCTTCCATGGTGTTCACTAAACTTATTGATTTGTATCAATAGAATGAGAGAGTTCACTTGGAAACTAGATATTAGAATGGGTATCATTTTCCAGCTACAACTAAAGGTTTTGAGGTTACATTTTATGAGACACCATAGAAAGTAATGCTATGCTACCAAATTCTTCTAGGGAGACTTGAAACAATTATTCTTTTCCCTTCACTATCTATGAGAGTTTATTTCACATTCCTACCCAATTTTTGGGTTAGAGCACACAAGGAAACAAAGGAACCTCCCAAAACCAATCCCACAAACCTATTTATGCCATGCCATTGTCATACCATTGCCAAGCCATGCCATGCCAGTTCCATGTTATTGTCGTGCCTTGCCAGACCATTCCATGGCATGCCATTGCCATGATATTTCAATTTCCACTCCATTTCCATGCCATTAGTATTCCATGTCATGCCATTCCATTACCATGCCATGACATTCCATTTCCATGTCATTTCCATACCTTTCCATTCCATGCCAATGTTATGCCTTGCCCAAAAATGTCATTGCATGTCATTTCCATGCCATGCCTTGAATTTCCTTTCCTTTCCATGCCATACAATTCCTTACTTACCATGCCATGCCTTGCATTTCCTTTCTTAGCCATGCATTTCCTTGTCATGCCATGACTTGCAATGTCATTCCTTTCCTTTCCATGCCATCCCATGCATTGTCTTCCATTTCCATGCCTTTCTATGTCATACCATGTAATTTCATGCCTTGCCTTTCCATGCCATGCCTTGCCTTTCTATGCCATGCCTTGCCTTGCAATGACTTTCTTTACCATGCCATGCCATGCCATGCCATGCCTTGCATTGCCTTGCCTTTCTTTTCCATGACATGTCATGTCTTGAATTGACTTTCCTTGCCATGGCATGTCATGTTGTGCCTTTTCTTTCCATGCCATTCCATGTCTTGTCATGTCATGCCATGCAATGTATTTCCTTCAATTTCCATGCCATGTCTTTCCAAGACATACCATGTCATTTCCATGCCATGCCATGCCATTTTTATGTCATTTCCATGCCTTTACATACCATTCCATTTCCATGTCAATGTTATTGTTTGACAAGACATGCCATGGAAACACATTGGCATGCCATGCCATTGCCATCCCTTTCCTTGCCTTTTATTTCCATAACATGCCATGTTATGTCTTGCCTTTCCATGCCATGGCTTGCATTTCCTTGTCATTCCCCACCTTTCAATGCCATTTATTTCCATTACATTCATCTCCTTCCCATGCCATGCCTTGTATTTCCTTGCCATGTCATGCCTTGCATTTCCTTGCCTTTCCATGCCATGTCATGCCTTACCTTGCCATGTTATTCCTTACCTTTCCATGCCATGCCATTCCTTTCCTTCCATTGCCATGCCTTTCAATGCCTTTCCATTCCATGCCATTCCATGTCATGTCTTGCCTTGCATTTCATTTCCATGTCATGACATGCCTTGCAATGTCTTTCCTTATCATTCCATGCTATGCCATGCCTTGCCTTGCCATGCCATGACTTTCAATGCCATTCATTGCATTTCCATGCCATGCCATGTCTTTCTTTCCATTTCCATGTGATTCCACACCTTTTCAATCCATGGCCTGCGATGTGTGTGATGCGTTTCTAGCCTAAAAAAACTTTCTAAATTTGGACCATGTGCTGGAAAATGAAATTCCTCTGATACCACTTATGGTGTTACTTATTTGATGAAACAAAATATTCATAAAAAAATAGACTAAAATATAGTTAAGAAAAACAAATAATTAGAACAATAATTAGAAAATGACACTACAAGGAGAGCACCTTCTAGCAGAGGGTTTTATGGAACCTCCCCGAAAAATTAATCCTTCTTTGTTTATAGAAGAGGTTGTTAGCAGAGGTGGTAGACCGAAGGATTTTGCGGAGGATTTTTTACCGGTGTGAATGTAAGATACATATGTTCTTTTGGGCATCGGTGATTAAATGCCCAAAAGAACTATAATAAGTTTTAATAAAATACAAGCACCAATGAAAGCCAAATGGTGACATTCAATCTTACGCTCCAGTGCGTATCACTATCTTTAGGTGCACCCCGATATGGAAAAAAAAATGCCAAACTCATTTTCATTGTTACACTTCATTCGACGCTTCCAAACACTCAATCAAGCATTGATGCTCGCTCTCCTTTTAAAGTTGTCCTCTTTCTGTTGCTCTACAATGCATTGTAGAGCAACACTCATGGATTCCACACATTTTCAAAATTTTGAAATTACCCAGAATTTTGATTTTCTCTCAATAATGGAACCATGCCTCCTTAAGACATTAGAAACTGGGTGAATTGATTATTATTTTCCGATTTTTATTCTCATCCGATTAAAATTTGAATTTAGCTTGAAATTTGGCCACTTTTTCAATTTTTATTTTCCTTTGTGTAGTTCGCCTTAATTCTTTGGTTCACCTCGAAGTAGTGTGTCCCATGCAAAATTCACAGTTAGCAACATCGTTTCTGTTTCTAGTCCAAAAGTATGAGTCAATGTTGTTCAAAGAAAAACACCGCTACAAATTTACAAATTTTAAAAACAAATTGGTGCATCTTTTGTGACGCCTCTCAAGTGGTGTTTTTTTTGTGACGCCCATCTATCTGTGTGTTATAAAGGAAAATTCCTTCTAAAATTATATCGATGCTCTTGGAATATTAGAGCATTAGTGCATTCCATTTAATTAACTGCACCTCTACGTTTACAACCCATAAAATTTAATGTAATGGTACAACCATTTCAATCAAACGCAACAATGTTGTTAACATACCTACACCACAACATAAATCGACTAGAGACTAACCACAAACCAGAGAAACAATGTATATTGTATTCAACATCCAAATTAAAACTAAACTGTTGATCCTAAATAGACTCTGAACCATCCATAGTACGTCATCTTGGATCATCTCTTGGGTTGAACCATGCATATTACGTCATCTTGGATCATCTCTTTGGTTGAGTTGAAGTCCCTATCTAAGCAAGCGACTCGTACGATAACTCCTTAATATATATTGTAACCTAGGACAAAAGGACGTAGTATGCCTAGAACATTACCAAACCACCACATAATTAATCAGAGTGTACAAAAAACTTTCTAAACCCTAACATATAGAGGATGCACACACTCAGCCATGATTCTTCGATTTGATTATGAACATTTTAAGTTTATTAAATCTTGGTCATCTATATAATATTTATTATTAAAAGATCCTATAACACCATTTTTAATATAAAAATATATATTGAGCCAAAAAATTAATCACACTAAAACTATAATGATAATTCTTCCATTTTATTATGAACATTTTAAGTTTATTAAATCTTGGATATCTATATAATATTTATTATTAAAAGATCATATAACACCATTTTAATATAGAAATATTTTAATATAGAAATATATATTGAGAAAAAAAATTAATCACACTAAAAATATAATGATAATTAAGTAAATGTATATAGAAATACATATAAATCCAAAATTTTAATAAAACTAAAATTATAAAGATAATTAGGTTAATGCTTCTTTTGTATAGTTTAAGAAACAATAAACATGGTCCATCTTAATTATTAGATTTGCATAATTAATTTGAAAAGGTGGGAAAGGTTTGATGGAGGTCTGCATAATTATTTGAAAAGGTGTGAAATGAAGCGATCTAAGTGTTTTAACCAGTTTTAGTTGATGCGATTGTGCTAATTACATTTTTACATTGAAAATATGCAAATTATATTAAATTTAATCAAATTGTTCAGATAATGTTACCTGTTTTTTGAATAAATTCAGTTCGGTGAATTAAATATCAACCGTCGTGCTTGCTTCATTGTTCCTTAACATCAATTACACGGTTTATATATTGGCATTGACTGAGAATTTATACACATCCTTCCACCCAGGAAAAATACGTATCCCGTGTGTAGTGCCCGATTCAGAAGAGGATAGTTGAAGAAGTGAGGAAAAGGATGGATTCAGAAGAGCCGCAGACGTGCGTTAAAGGGTGTGGATTTTACGGAAGCTCCGAAACGGAGAATATGTGTTCAAAGTGTTATAAAGACCATCTTCTCAAACTTAAAGTAGAAGCAACGCCTGCCATTCATCAGACCACCGAGATCGAGCCTGCTGCTGGTCAGTCTGATAGTGGAGAAATCCATGCAGAGCTGTCTAAACCTACGCGATGTTTTAGTTGCAGAAAACGCGTTGGATTAACAGGTTTTCAGTGTCGTTGCGGAAATACTTATTGCGTTCTCCATCGATATCCGGAGGAACATGGCTGCTCATTCGACTACAAGACTCATGGACGCGAGGCTCTATTCAAGGCCAATCCCCTCGTCAAAGCCAGCAAGCTAGACAATATTTAGGGATAAAACAGTTTCTCTCTTTTGTAGTAGATTTATTGCTAAATTTTTTGGTAAATAAGTGATACTTACACTGCAAATATCATAGAGCTCTTAATGTTTGCGACTCATCCAGCTGTTGTATACTAAAACTTATATTTGTGTAGTTTAATTATAAACTTTTAAAGATTTAAAATTGTCATAAAATTGGATCATAATGGCATCCATGCTTCATCTACCCACAATTGTTTTGTTGTCTCCATGACCATCAACATAATCCATCTTGATTCAACCCACCACCACCTTCCAACCCCTCCCATCAGGTGTACAATTCAAGTCCTAACATATGTGCAAAGATCAAGTGCATATTACTACAATATTTATTCATCCACCTTTCACACCTTCCCCACATTAGCATTCCAAATATTCTTTCCATAGAGTCACATTTAAGAGGTTGTATATACATATAAAGTTTAATATTCACCCACGAACATTCAATAGGTTTTTATAGTAGTCCAAAGACTCGTGTTGTAAAGCCAAAATTTGTTCAACCCTAGTCCAACAATGATCTCATCACCTCATGTACCATCTTCTCGGATAGTGAACTATTTAATTAGGATCCAAGAGTGTATGGTTTCCCTAACTCTCGATCTATTACAATCACATGTTGAGGGTTAAAATAATGACATACGTGACTGAGATTCTCTAAAACATTGGATCAATTCATTAGCTCAATCCAGTCCATTCTCTGTTTATATACCTGCATATGTCAGTTCACACATTATGTCATTGGTTCTGATGCTCTAATGGGTCTTCTTCTCCCATCGGTTAAGTTATTCTTACTTCTCACCCGAACATTTGAGGATGCAACAATAGCCATGGATATGGAGTGCATGCAATCTGCCACCTGGTTTATTCATTCTACTCCAGAATGGTAATGGTGAACCTGCACCTCTCACGATGATAACGTTTCATTTTCTTTTATTGAGGATAACAAGTTAAAAAAAACATAAACGTTTTTGAAATCTATAATTTTATAAAAGAAAATTATATAATTAAAATATATATAATTTTATGGATTTCATATGAGTATTCTTTCTTAAACCAATTTAGAATTTAAGTGTTGTTTAAAGTATGATTTTTTTTTGGTAAATAAAAAGAGGTAATTCCTATTAATGAGTTGTTACTGTACAAAATTGATACATGTCACTGGCCTGCCACCTATTCCGCAAAAGTGGAAGATAAAACAGGTGGTCTTCCCAAAAAATGGCATCTATCACTTGCCCTGCCAATTGGAAACCAAAGCAGGTGGAGAATGGTAGTGCAGACATAATTGTCTGTGTAAACTAAGCAGATTAGTAAACTTTGAAAATTAAAACTAGGAAAGAAATGAACAGAGTACCAAACTAGGTTGACAAGAGAAAAAACTCCATCACCTTGCCAGTGATGCTCAGAGAGCTGTGCAAATTTAGACATTAGAGGGGCTCTAAGAACCATGGAACCTGCCATTTGGAGCACCACTCTGAAGGATTCCATGATTGGGCTGGAGCACGAAGGGTTGCGCGCAGGTCAGGTAACTTTGCTTTGCTGGCGCATTTGAAAATGAATCAAATAACATGTTAATGCAGTTGTTGATGAGGATTTCTTGATGGAGTTGGTCTTCCATATAACCTTGAATGTGAAAAATAAGAACTTATTGCTCCAGACTGAAGAGGGTGGGTGGATTTTTGTTGAATTCCTCAACTATGTTTAGCGGTGGAGGCGCCATGTTGGGGAACTCCTCCTTAATAATGCAAGTGGCACCCTCCATGGTCGAGGTTGTTCCTTTAGCATCCCCATTAGTTTTGGGGTGAATGCGTGTATCTCGGACCATGTGGAGTAATTCCTTATGAACAATGTAAGTGGCGCCATCCATGTCGCCTTTGTACCTATAATAACCACACTGGTGTTTGGGCACAAATAGTCATCTGGGACAATGTACACGAGGGATTGGAGTGGAACCTGAATTGGTTCATCCGTGAATTCCTAATCCATGAAGGCCATTGGAGGATTATGTGGTCGCGCAATTCGTTGAGTCCAGGAAATTGACAAATATCTCTCCAAATTATGCAGGCGTCTATGCCTGGCTACATGACTGTACTAGGCAAGACCTCCCCTCGGATTTCCTCTCTCTCCTGACATGGTGGAGCCTGCTGGGATGAAGGACCAACTGGACCAAAACCAAGAGAATGGATTGTGCCAAAACCAACTTCGCGGGGATAGTGAGGTGACAGAGCGTTGAGGCGAAGTGTTGAATGCCATGGCCAAGCTGGATAGTTAAGTGCGGGGTGGACATGACTTCTATGCTACCACCCATACTCAACATCCCCCTCTTGCCATTAATCACCGAGGCCTCCATTAATTTGACACGGGGGAGTTGTTCTCCCATCCTCTGCAATATTTTGTGGTCGTCCTTCATCAACGAATGGAGTGTGGGATGGTGGATGGCCATATTTATAGTTGATTTCATGGGAGGTTTGTGTGTTCTCTCGTGGTCTACGTGGCACCCCATCCAAGGCAGGATAGTCTCTTCGAGCGAGATCCATACAAAAAACCAATAGCATGGTTGGTGGAGAGATTTCAACGTTCCATTGGATTATATATTCCTTTTAGTCCACTCCCTCATTGTCCAGACATTCTGCAATTTTGGGCGTAAGTAGTCATTTGGGACAGTGTACATGAGGTATTCCAGTGGAACCTGAATTCATTCCTCCATGAATTCCTCATCCATCAAGGCCATTGGAGGAGTATGTGGCCGCGCAATTCATTGAGTCTAGGAAATTGACAGAGCTCTCTCTAAATTATGCATTCGTCTCTGCCTGGGTACACGACTCTACCAGGAAGGACCTCGCCTAGGCTTTCCTCTCTCTCTCGACATGATGGAGCCTAGGGGGCGAAGGACCAACTAGACCAAAACCAAGAGAACCGACTGTGCCAAAACCAAATTCATGGGTAGAGTGAGGTGACAGAGCGTTGAGGCGAAGTGTTGAATTCCATGGCCAAGATGGATAGTTAACCGAGGGGTGGGCATGACCTCTATGCTACCACCCTTACTCAACATCCCCCTCTTGCCATTAATCATCGAGGCCTCCTTTAATTTGACGCGGGGGAGTTTTCCTCCCTTCCTCTGCAAGCTTTTCTAGTCATTCTCCATCGAAGAAGTGTTGAATGCCATGGACAAGATGGATAGTTAAGCAAGGGGTGGACATGACCACTACGCTACCACCCGTACTCAGCATCCCCCTCTTGCCATTAATCACTGAGGCCTCCATTAATTTGATGCAGGGGAGTTGTCCTCCCTTCCTCTGCAATATTTTATGGTTGTCCTCCATCAATGAATGGGGTGTGGGATGACAGTTGGCCATATTTATAGCTTGTTTCATGGGAGGGTTATGTGTTCTCTCATGGGCTACATGGCACCCCATCTAAGGCAGGATAGTCTCTTAGGGCGAGATCCATACAAAAAACCAATAGCGTGGT
>SNQJ01S0011538.1:31130-50231 GCA_010110895.2 Picea sitchensis
AAAGAATCCAACGCCTTTGTGGAGATAAGGCCCAATAACCGAATAACTGATAGGGAAAAGACTCTACGCCTTCTCCTAGATAAAAATTTCAAAGCATAACATATGCAATCTCGAAATGAAAATTGACCAGCTCAGTAAGACTGAGCAAATGATCAAACCTGACCAATCAAATATAATTCTTTAAAATATAACATTGATCATAGTTAACCCGTCTACCATGTATAATTTCCATAACCCTAACCCTAAGCATATGTTTTCCTTAACCCTTAAACTTCTGCGAGATTATATTTTCTGTTCTCCTTAACCCTGAACTTCTGCGGAATAATATTTGCTCCTCTCCTTAACCCTGAGCTCTTCCAGAATAATATTTGATCTTCTACATCATTAACATCAATATTTGTTACTCTACATTTTATGTAAATAAAATTACTACAAAGGAAGTGATTACGCAGAAAGGCATACACCTATTGACAATGGGCATAATTAATGATCTTTTAACCTTATTTAACCTTAAACCCTAATCTGATGGCTATGCATTGAAGATGCTGGCATATTTTTAGTCGTCCTCCAAAATCAATGGGTCAGATTTATTGTTTATAACTTTCTTGCATTTATCAAAGCATCTGTTAACATGTTTACTTTTTAACATTTACCTGATCACATTAAAAAATTACTGTAAGGATATGTAATTGCCACATTTAAATGGTTAAGTAGGATTAAACCGTGCAACCAAAAGTTTCATATTACCACAAACGGATTACCACAAACGTTTTATATTGAGGGCACGTTCTCAACCAATACCTTTCGGCGTTCTCAGCCGCAAATTAGCGGCTGTGCTAGTTACTTACAAAGAAATTTGGAGGATAACTAAATGGATTGATCTCAGGAGAGTGAGAAGCTTGAGAATGCAGTGGCATAGGTAACTCGAGCATCCAATGATGACACCTCAGCTTGTAGGAATGACGGGAGTCAGTTAAAGAGAAAGATAAACAACTCTCTGAGGCTACAAATGGATTTGGAGAGTGAATATTCTAATGTTTGTTTGCCTCCCATGCTTCTGCCACAACAAAATATCTTTAAGCTGGTGGCCAACATGGATGGAACAATGTTAGCAGAGTTCCATGAACCTACTAAATGCCCCCATAGATTTTACTGTGAAGTAGATCCCCACAGGGAAGCGAACCTTCTTTTCAAATCGTCTGGGCCTCGAAACATTTCTCCAAAAAGCTTCCCAATTGTTCAAGATAGTCATGTTCACAGAAATCAGTAAGAAAAGAGCAGATGTGCTCTTAGACATGTTGGAAAACCGAGGTTGCATCGCCCACCGACTATACAAAGAATCTTGCACGGAGAGAGCCTCATTCACGTGGAGGATGTTCGTCGAGTGATTTCCGCTAAATTCGATCTGGGTATTCACCCTGTCACTTGATGTAAATCCTTTAAAATTAAATCGTGAAGAACAATGTGCAGCACACAAAGAAATATGATGTTGATTTCTACTTCTAAATTTCATTTAATTTTGCATACCCTACCTTTTGATTAATGGAGAATTTTGATTTGATTTTGCATACTCTCTGTTTTGACTAATGGAAAAAATTGATGTCGATTTCTATTTCTAAATATCAGATTTTGATTTATATTTCTAAATATCAACTTCTATATTAATAAAGCGTGAAGATCAATGCTTTCTAAGTATCAATGGTAAAGAACATTGCACAACAAGTACATAAATCTGATATTCATTTCTAAGTCTAAATTCCATTCGGCTTCACACTCTTCCCTTTGAAAATTGTAAAAATCTCATGTTGATTTCTACTTTTAAATGGTGGAGAACAATGCTCAAACACATGCATAAAATGTTCATTTCTATTTTTTAAATATCATTTGTTTTTTCTTATACTCTCTTAGTGAGAAGACTGTATCTCCAAATTAGTTTGATTTATACAAAATACTTGAAAAAATTATTACGTAGAAAACCTTGTAATTAGAGATGAAAACATTGAAAATGAAAGGATTGATTTTCAGAATAGGTAGGGATCATTAATATCTATTTATTGTGTTTAAGAGTACAATTTTTAATGTTTTATAAAGCCTTGAGATAAATAAAAATATATGTTTACAAAATGATAATGCCTTAATATTTTGATTTAAGGAGAGGTTTGTAATAATTATCTTCCACTTAGATGATGAAATGTATTGCTTTTTCAATTCAATCTCTTAACATAAGTAGACATTTATCATAAATAACTTGTATTTAGTTGATGAAATATATTTTCTTTGTTAGTTTTGGATATAATTTAGATGGAAAAAAATTCATTCTAAATTCATGTGCATCTAAAGTGATTAGAACCCAAAGACAATCAACCTCAATTGTTTTTCAAATGAAACAATTCACAACCAATTTATGAATAGAATTTGTACATAACCCAAACTAAACATACATAATTGAATTATTGTTATAGAGTCAATTTCCACCATATATGAATTGATGACTTGTTTGATCTTTTCCTCATCCTACTTGCAGACATCAATTTCATATATCTCCTCTCGATTCTTCAAAAAACATTTTTTAATGACTTGTATGCACCCTAACAACTATGCAAGGCGCGTATATGGGATTTTCTCTAATGAAAGTCATGTACACATTAATTTTTCTAAAAAAGTACAATTTCCACATTTTTGGTCGAGGTTCTCGGGTTTTCTCGATTCCTAACTCCCTAACTCCTGTACATAACGAATTATAACCACCCCAATCTCTTAGATATGGTATAAATTGAGCACAAGACATGAGGAGAGGAAATGAATCTCGAAGCAAAGTTATGTTGTCTATTTTCCACCTTGTCTTCAAGTCCTTATGTACTCACTGCTATTTTTTCCTCAGACCTGAAAACCCTCATTTCCAACCTTTTCCAAGCTTCCCTAATGTGACCAAGAAGTCCCCCTTGAATTTATTTCAGTCTCTCTAAGCATTGGATTCATAAGTTCATCATATATTCAGTGGTATCTGTTGAGGGACCTAGAGTTCGTTCGAGGAGTAGTTCTGTAGTAGCTGCACGTGATAACTACCCCAAAATCTGTTGTCAATTGATAAAGATAGCTCTTTGCTTTAAAATTATTTTATTCTTTATATATGTCCATAATGTTTGAATATCTCTTTACTTAGAATATTAGTTGTTGCAATTATTATTATTATTTTTTATCAAATATATAGAAGTTAGTTAGGGGATAAATGTTGTCCTTTGTAGTTTTACACGTCAAAGCTTTGCAGGTTGACAAAAGATAAACTTAGAAGGAGCATGAAAGTATTTAGCATTGGGATCTTCATTAGTTGTAGGACACCAAGTAAGTCTTCTTTCCTTCATTATCAGTGGTTAGTTATTTGATCAAGTTAGTTACATATTTATGTTTTCCTTATTAGGAAGTGGTTTGATCTTTAAACGATCAACAATCTGTTGTGGTTTTCATGCATATCCATAGGGATTTTTCCCATAAAAATTATTGTACCTCCATCTTATCTATATTGGATCATTATAATATTTTTCATTCATCTTGATGCTTTCAGAGTGGAAACAATTGGATGAATCAACTTGTAGGTTCATTTTAGTGGTAGGTCCTAGTTTGGAAAATTAGGGTCTGGAACCTTCCGAAGCCATATTGAGGAATTAAACATCATTTTTTGGGGTTTTTTGTGTCTAGAATGTATTCCTGCCTCCTTGATGATTTTTTACACTCTGATACCTTTCCATCGATGCAGATCGTGCATCAATCAGAGTTTGTATGCAAATGTTATGCCTCTCGCAAGTTGATCTACCATATTGACAACCATGGTATGAGAGCATGCCATGTTAGCACCAATTACCCATGCATATGGGGATATCCATGTGGGGAATTTCAAGAATATTATAGAAGGTTGAAAACTCTACCACAATTGACAGTTGAGGAAGTCCAAAAACTATCCCTAGATGGTTATCGGGCTATGTTAATTATCGAGCCACTAAGAGGAGAAGTAGTTCCATTCTATAATATTGTATTTTATTCCATAGATGAGAAAAACAACTTGGAGTGGGAAATTCAAGAGCATAACGGAGGGGTTTAATTTCCTATAGCATTCTAATAGACCACAAGTCTCACATAACTCCATAGAGATTTCCTTCTCCTTTCTACTTGCATTGTTTCCATACTAGTGAAAAGAGAGAAGAGAAGCCTCACCTTCTAGCTAGGTTTTCTACCATACAAGTTTCCCAGAGAAAATCTCTATGTCATTTTGTGGATGGTGTGTGATTGTATTTTAATGTTCTCTATTTTCTAGATTTTATCTATTTCATACATAAGCATAAAATCAAAAGTCAAATATTCTAGAAATATAAAGGAATTTAACCTTTATAGGTATATTTTGGTTTTTATTTATCAGATCTGTTGTGATGAATTCTTGCAATGGAATATCCACGATAGTTTATAGATCACCATCTCTTGATTTTTGGATCTTCCTTCCTTAGCCACATGTATAAGATATATTCAACAAGATATGGATATTTCCCTTACACTTTGAGAGGTGGAACTCTATAGATACACAAAGCATCATCGAGGAAATATAACTAATAAAGAGTGAAATAAACACTCTTCACAAGAAAAGACCACATGATCCAAAGCTACATCATTGAGAACTCATCCTAATTCCATTAGAACAAGGATGCTATCTCACAAATCCCCTCCCAACCTCACCAAGAAACTTTCCTTTATAGGACAAAAGGAGGCTCACATCAGTTTTCAAGAGAGATCATGGCCCTACAAGTGTATGGTTCAAGATCTAGCTTGAGAATTGCACTTGCATAGTCTTTAGAGCCACGTTTAGGAATATATTTCTAGATAAAGTTATTTTAAAGGTAAAATTAGGAATTATGATATGAGGCTCGCTAGTGAATGAAGGATATATGTTACTAGGGTTTGAAGCTATGTATGAAGTAATTCTTATTTCCTTCATTATCAATATTTAGTTATTTTATCAAGTTAGTTACATATTTATGTTTTCTCCCTTAGGAAGTGGTTTGATATTTAAATGATCAACAACTAGTTGTGGTTTTGACGCATATCCATAGGTATTTTTCTCATAGAATTTATTGTACCTCTATCTGATTTGGATATGATCAATATAATATTTTTCATCTATCTTGATGCTTTCAGAGTGAAAAGAATTGGAGTCAACTTGTAGGGTCATTTTAGTGGCAGGTCCTAGTTTGAAAAATTAGAGTTCAGAACCTTCCAAAGCCATATTGAGTCATTAAACATCATTTTTTGGTATTTTTCGTATCTAAAAGTTGTGCCCACCCCCTTGACAATTTTCTACAATCTGATACCTTTCCAACAGTGTAGACGGTGCATCAATCAGAGTTCATATGAAAACGTTATGCCTCCTGCAAGTTGATCTACCATGTTGACCACCGTGTTACAAGAGTATACCATGTTATCACCCATTACCCATGCATATGGGGATATCCATGTGGGGAATTTAAAGAATATTATAGAAGGTTAAAAACCCTACCAAAATTGGGGGTTCAGGAAGTAAAAAACATATCCCTAGATGGCTATCGGGCTATGTTAACTATTGGTCCACTAAGAGGTGTAGGGTTTCCATTCCATAATATTGTATTTTATTCCATCATTGAACAAAACAACTGGGAGTGGTAAATTAGAGAGAATAACAGAGGGGTTTAATGTCCTATATCATTCTAATAGACTACAGGTCTAAGGTAACTCCATAGATATTTCCTTCTCATTTGTACTTGCATTGTTTCCATACTAGAGAAAAGAGAGAAGAGAAACATCACTTTGTAGCTACGTTTTCTCCCATACCGGTTTCCCATTGAAATTCTCTATGTCATTTTGTGGATGGTGTGTGATTTAGTTTCATTGTTCTCTATTTTCTACATTTTATTTATTTCATGCATAAGCATAAAATCAATAGAAAAATATTATGGAAATCTAAAGGAATTCAACCTTCATAGGTAGATTTCCGGTTAAGCAATTAGGGTTGTTGACTAATCCAGGTCATTGGGTTAGGGTTTTGGATGCCACTGGCTCCTATATGTATATTGTATTGTAAACAATTTATCACTATGAATGAATATAGAATATGTTGGTTTTCCCGGTTTGGGTTTCCAGGAGAAAAATCTCTATGTAATGTTTGTATTTTCAATTGTATCTTTTTTGTTCTTTTACTGGAAATATGTTTGCAGTAAATATTGTATAAGGTTAAAATCTACAAAAAATACTCCGATGTGAATCAAAGGAATTGGAAACAACTCCTCTGATTCACATCGAAAGAGTTAGTATTAACTCATGCAATAGGTAAGTGAATCAAAGATAAATAAAGAAATTACTCTGATAGGAATCAGAGGAGTTAAATGTAACTCCTCTAATTCACATTGGAGGAGTTTGAACAAACTTTTCCGATTTCTTCTAACTTGCTGAAAAAATGAAAATTTTCAAGTACTTCCTTTTATATGTGATTTCTTAAGATGAACATGATATCTCTAATAAACTCAAGGTAAAGAGAGACCAAAGAATAGTTCTTTAAAACTTAAAAATGAGGGTCTCCATTTTCTAAAGGCTATGTAACTGCAAATAAAGGAAAATGGAGGGTTCTGCTACCTGTCACAATACAATGTAAGTCAGGATGACTGGGACTTGAATATTCTAGAAGTGTTATGGGCATATAGGACCACATCGAAGAAGCTAACACGACATACTCCATCCAGGTTGACATATGGAAAATAAGTTGTTATGCTGATGGAGTTTAGTGTACCAAGTATGTGCATTGTTGCGATGGTGGAGCTTACATATGTAGGCACAATAGAAAAGAGATTGTCTGAACTAATGGAACTAGAAGAGAATCGCTTTGTCAAAGGTTTCCATCAATAGGTGTAGAAATCACATGAGAAATATTGGCATGAAAGACATATCAAAAAGAATATATTTCATATAGGAGACTTAGTTTTATTTTATGAAAACAAGATTTTACAGCACCCGGGGAAGCTCCATATGAATTGGTTACGACCGTACATGATAAGGTTCATCACAAAAGCAGTTAAAAGGTAGAACGGGTAAAATTTATTACCATTTTTATTTACATCGAGAGAGGAAAAAATAGGGAGAGTGGATCCAAGTGAAACATGAACATAAATGAAGTAGGTAGTTACAACGAAGAGTTGTAGAGAAGAATGGCACCACCTAAAGAATCAACTATGTGTGAATTTGCTCTGGAGAAATAATGCAATAAGCTACCAATAGTACCAGTCTAGGAAGAGACACTTGAAGCATCAGTGTCAGAGCTAAGCTCAACCAAATTTCCAAGATATTACATACCAACCATGAAAGATACCGCGAAGCCTGTCAACCTGTCAAAAGACACCAAGTATGATCTTATGGAGCCGAAAATCCCACCGGGAGTGGTCGTAGAGGAATACAGGTTAAGTTTGATATTGATCTTAAAGTATGCATACCATGACATTACAAACAAGAAGAAATTTTCAGAGCTAGAACCAAGAAAATATATGAAGAGGTATGTTAGTGCAGAGACAAGGATGGTTGTGATAGAGCCAGAGATATGGGAAACATGGTCGCATAAAGAGAGAATTTTGAACTTATTCAATATACCACACTTTGGGAGGAGCACATATATTAACGCTCGCATCAACATATTTTTGTGTTTTGTATATAGAGGCTACTTGTGGCTCAAAAAACTGGTCTCAATTGATACAAACTTGATTATGCACATTAATGGATTATCATCTTAAGGGGAGGACCCTTCACTAGTATTTTTAAATGAAAAGAATGATAAGGCTCTATCAGGGAGAATGAAGGAAAAGTTTCATACATTCTTAGGAAAACTTGGTTTAGATGTAGCAAGAATATGAGACCCCATAGTGAGGTTTGTGGTGCAAGCATTAGCTTGTAAATTATTAAGTACGTGAAGGAGGGACCAAGTACTAGCGAAATTCATCACGATAATCGAGAAATACGTCGAGGGTGTGCAGATGAACTAGGAGACAATTTTGCTCAAGTAGTTCTTGATCAATTGTGAGGAATCATAAGATAAAGGGACCAAATTTCATTCTGCATTGCTATTAATTCTAATTTCCTTATCAATATGGAAGGATCGATATGACACACAATTTTTGGGAGTAAAAGATAAGCCATGCCTAGTCAACACATAAGGTGTGACAATTAGACAACAATGTTTCTTTTTATATATACAAAAAAATGATTTGGACAAGAATTCATAGAATGCTACGCATACCACAATAGGTGGTCTAAGCATACAAGTCAATTGCATGCTTTAAGGAAGGGCTCCATCACAAGCATGTGCAAGCCAAGAAGGATCCAAATAAAAAATGGTTGTCCACATGGTACAGGTTAACTAAGGAAGAGATGGGCCACATTATGGAAGATTGGGTTGATGATTAGAAAATCCCATCAATAGAGACAGAGTAAATGGAGACACAATAACCAAAGACTAAATAAATATCAAGCGAAGAAGGAGAAGAATAGGAAAAAGGAAATGGCTCAGGAAGAAAAACACAAAATACAAAAACACACATGGGAGAGAAGCACAAAGACGTAGAACAGGGAAATAAATCACACAACAAAAGAAAATTAAAGTTGTAAGGGAACCAACTATTGAGGCCCTGACAAAAGATTACTTGGATAAGATTGGAGACCAAGTTAAAGAAGTAGAAAATGAGGAATTTGAGCATGCAAGAAGACAACAGGTGAAAAGGAATAAAAATATGCAAGAACAGATTACTTCGTTGTGATAATTCTTGGAGACCACGTAGCTTGCAATAGTGCAAACAGGTCTCCAAGTGTAAGCGGAGAATACAACACAGATAGTTGAGGTGCAACCAATGACCTCTATTGTATCTAGAGAAAGACGTGTAATGAAGATAGTGATGGGAGCCTTAGAGTTCCCCACAAAAGAGTTGAAGTAGTAAGAAAAGGAACTAATTCATATTCACACATAAAAGAGGAACTTTAGGTGTGCATAGTTTCAACCTCATTGGAGTTGACGAAGATAGTCATAGAGAAGGATATGCTGCAAGAAGAATATGACCAAATCACGAAAGAGTGAGATGAAGTAGAAAAAAATGTAGAGAGAGTCAAACATGCAGTCAAGAGGGTCTATCACATTATTCTAAAAGTGTTAAGGGAGGAAGACAACCCATTGGAGGAACATGTGACAAAGTTGAGTGAAGCCATTCAGGGATTTCGAACAAAGATCACCGAATTAGTGTTAAATTTGTCAGCATCGATAGTCATTCTCTAATGAGAGGCCATATGGGCCACCTTGAGGCTAGCTAGGGAGATTTGGAGAATCAGCTACTCTTGTGAGGTATTGAAAAAATACAGGGGGAATGTACAACCTCTATGAGTCAAACCAAAAGTCATGACAAACAAGATGCTATGTGAGTCTAACGCAAAAGTCAGGGGGAATGTACAACCTCTGTGAGAATAGACAATCTAGTGAAAAAGGAAAGGGGAACATACAACCTCTATGAACATAGAAAGACTAGTGAAAAATTTAGGGGGAACATACAACCTCTCTGAGCCTAGTAAATCCTTGTGAGCCATGAGAAAAGGTCAAGGCATCTAGCAAAAGTTAGGTTGAATACAAAATTCCTATGAGCTAGAAAAAAATGATATTCCTAATATTGCAAATGATATAAATGTATTGATCTAGTGCGTTGGCACGTGTACCATTATCCACCATGAAGAGAATTTTGAATTGCCTTGTCAAGAGTTGTAATTGAAGTCTTAAGTCTAGTGTAATGTTGAGTTGTAATGGAAGTACTAAGTCTAGTTCTATTTTAGAACTACAGTATAATGTTGAGTTGCAACTGAAGTCTTAAGTCTGTTCTATTTTAGAATTAAAGTGTAATGTTGAGTTGTAACTGAGGTCTCAAGTCTAGTTCCATTTTCGAACTAAAGCATACCAGTCTCAAGTCTAGTTCTATTTTGGAACTAAAGTGTAATGATGAGTTCTAACTGAGGACTCAAGACTAGTTCTAAGTTCGAACTAAAGTATGAACCTGAGTTATGATTAGCTCATGAAAACATGCTACTATTTCGAGTCTCTCCTCTTCTCCTCTTCAACCTATATAAGCAAAGGTCTAACCCTCTCTTCAACATAGTTTTGAAACACAGTTTTGATATGCAGGTTAAGGGTGAAGTAATAGAGGAGCACATCAGTGATAAAGAGGCAGCATATCAAAGGTGTATTTCAGCAAGGTCTTTTAAGTCCTTGTCAAGTCAGAGTCATCTTGGCAAGCTCTTTGAGAGCAGAACATTCATGGTGGATATTTGTAAGAGATCTTACATTGTTAATGCAATAAAGGATTATTGTTTGTTGGGTTTTTTCTCCTTGTAGAGGGTTTCCCGAGGGTATATGTTTTGTTGATGTGCATGCTTACTTATATACATAGTTATTTCTATTCGATTATGATTTGAAATTGTTGAAGTGTATTAAGCTAGAATCAAAGTGTTTAAGAAAATAAAATAATTAATCCGCATAAGAAATCAATCTCATAATTTAACATGGTATCAGAGCTTAGGGTGTGTTAAACATGTTGAAGTGCAGTAGCATGTACACACAGATCCAATCTAGCTTGATTAAGTTTCCAGTGTGAGGTCCATGGCATCCTCCATTTCAGTCAGGGCCAAGGATAGGCTCGAAGGAGCTACCAACTTCAATGTGTGGAAGCTCCAGATAACAAATACCTTGTAGGACCATGATCTTGAGAAGTATGTGACCACAGTGGTGGAGGAACCCATGCATAATGCCAGAAGAACAAACTTTAGGAAGAGTCAAGCAAAGGCCAAGCGAATCATCTTTGACTTAGTCAAAGATAGTATAATGCCCACAATGACTTCGTTAATGATTGTCAAGGACTGTATGGATACCTTGGTGAATTTGTATGAGAAACAGGCTCCAAGTCAGAAGAGGAAACTTAAGCACAAGCTTAAGTATTTGAAGATAAAGAAAGGTGAATCAGTGCCATCTTTCTATTCCAGGATAGCCCAGATTAGAGATCAGCTTTTGGTCATAGGGGTGACATTGGACGATGATGATTTAGTTTAGACAATTTTTTACGGTCTTCCTTCTTCATGGGAGACCTTCTTATCCAGTGTAAGTAGTAGAGAGATTCATCCCACGTTTGAGAGGTTATGGCATGATTGCCTCCAGGAGGAGAGTCACACAACTACTAGGAGCGAGCCAATGAAAGAAGAGCACTCAGCTTTAGCATCAAGATTTAAGGGAAAGAAAAAAGGCACTTTCCAGAAAGGCTCTCAGAGGAAGCCAAACACCAAAGGTGCATTCAAAGGAAAGAATATTGATACATCTAAGATTAAATGCTTTAGTTGTAATAAGTTGGGTCATTTTTCTAAGGATTGTTGGTTTAGAAATAAATATCGAAGGAAAGGAAAACATCATGCCTCAACTGCTCAGGATGATGAATCCAAAAGAAATTAGAAAAGTCCTTCTAATGAGAAGGAAAATAGAAAATAATATTACTTGGTTTCTGCCTTATCTAGTTCAGTTTTCACGGGGCCGAAAACTTGGTTATTAGATAGTGGTGCATCAAAGCACATGAGAGGGTACAAGGAGATCATCTCAGATTTCGAGTCAAAATATTTTGCAGAGTAGGTTGAGCTTGGGGATGGAAAATGTTACAAGATAGAGGGAGTAGGCTCTATCTATTTTAGATTAGAATCTGGGAATAGACTTCATATTGATGAAGTATTATATGTTCCAAGGCCTAAGAAGAATCTACTATGAGTTGCAACCCTTGAGGACAAGGGATATTAAGTGATCTTCAAGGACAGGAAGGCACTACTATGGGCTAAAGGTAGCCACTTAAGTACAACAAAACCCATTGGAACTTGCAGAGGAGGAATGCATGTCGTGATAGGATAGTCAGTTCAGGAATTGGCTCATGATGCGACTAGCTTGAGCAAGTTGTGGAACAAAAGACTTGGACATATTCATTACAAAGCTCTTCCAGATCTACATAACATGGTATGTGGCATGCCCTCTATTTCTCTTAGTAAAAATGAAATTTCTAAGGGATGCATGCCAGGTAAAAATATAAAGAAAGAATTTCATAGTAGTAACAAAAGAGCTTAGGGCATCTTAGATCTAGTTCATTTTGATGTATGAGGTTCCATGTCATCTCCCTCACTCAATGGTTGTTTGTATTATGTCATTTTTATTGCTGATTACTCAAGAAAATGTTGGATATATTTTCTTAAAGCTAAAATTGACACATTTGATAAATTCAAAGAGCATAAAGCCTTTATTGAAAAGAAGACAGGGAAACACATCAGAATCCTTAGAACAGACAATGGAGGAGAGTTTGAATCTCTCCAGTTTGAGGATTTCTGCAACTCAGTGGGAATCAAGAGAGAGTTGAGCGTGCCATATAACCCTCAGTAAAATGGAGTTGCTGAGAGGAAAAACAGTAAAATTTGTGAGGCAGTGAAAGCAATGATGTTTGACCAGGATCTGCCAAATTCTTTATGGGAAGAAGTTATCTCCACTGACACGTATATTTAGAACAAGTGTCCACATGTTATCTTGAAGGACAAGACAACTGAAGAGGTCTTCTCAGGGATCAAACCTGAAGTAGGGCATCTAAGGATATTTGGGTGTCCTGTGTATATTCATGTCCCTAAGGAAAAGAGGACAAATATGGAACCCTCAGGAAAGAAAGGGGTTTTTTTGGGGTACAGTGAGAACTCCAAGGCTTATAGGATTTATGTACCAGGTCAAAGGAAAATAAAGGTAAGCAGAGATGTGGCTTTCCATGAGGAAGCGACATTTAATAAATCCAGAGAGCTTCAACAAGAATCATAAGTAGTTCAACAAACTTCACCTTCTTCTGAAAATGAAGAGTCAGATGATCAGAGGGAGGAACCTTGTGAAGGGCCAAGTAATGAGCCCCTAGAACCTGTTGAAGTGTTAGAAAGAACTCTTGAAGAACCTACATCCAAAATGAAGCCAGGGTGGCTTAAATAAATAGTACATGAAGCATAAAGGATAGCTTCTCCCAAAGGAACTTTCAGGGAAAGGAGGAGGCCTCATAGGTTTGGAGGATATGTTGCATTGATGAGAAGAATTAGTGATGTTGAACCTTCTTCATTTGAAGAAGCAGATAAATTACAAGTATGGAAGGATGTCATGCTTGAGGAATGCATGTCTATTATAAAGAACAATGTTTGGGACATTGTACTGTGGCCAAAAGACAAATCAGTGGTTTCTTCCAAATGTATCTTTAAGATCAAACATGCAGCTGATGGAAGTGTGGAAAAGTTCAAAGAAATATTTGTAGCTAGAGGCTTCACTCAGAAAGAAGGAATCGACTATGAAGAGACTTTTTCCCCTGTATCTAGATATACCTCCATTCAAACTATTATTGCTTTAGCTCCCATCCTTGGTTGGAAGCTACATCAGATAGATGTAAAAGCAACATTCATGAATGGAGAGATTGAACGTCAGGTCTTTGTGGAACAACCAGATAGTTTTGTACTGCATAACAAAGGAACTCATGTATGCAATATAAGGAAGGCCTTGCATGGTCTTAAGAAGGCTCCCAGAGTTTGGTATGACAGGATTGATGGCTTTCTTAAAAGCTTGGGATTTCAGAAAAGTGATGCTGATGCAAATCTGTACTTGAAGGTAAGAGGTAACCAACATCTTATACTAAGCATGTATGTTGATGATCTCTTTCTCACAAGAGATGAAGGGCTAATAGCTTGGTGTAAGAGGAGATAACCTCAGAATTCGAGATGAAAGACTTAGGCTTGATGCGATACTTTCTAGGATTGGAAGTATGGCAAAGACAAGGAAAGATATTTCTAGACAAGGAAAATACACAGTGGATGTACTAAATAGGTTTGGTATGATGGATCTCAAATTCATGTCTACTCTGATGGTTACCAACTGAGGAAGTTGCATGATTCTGATACAGGTTCAGATTTGGTGGATCCCACCATGTATAGTCAGTTGATTAGATCATTGATGTACATGCTCCACACTAGGCCAAATATATCCTATGTAGTGATTGCAATGAGTTAGTTCATGACTGAACCGAGATAGAGACACTGGGTGGTAGAAAAGAACGTCTTGAGATATCTCAGAGGGACCATCACTTATGGTCTGAAATATACATCTAGTGGTGGTTTATTTCTGCATGGGCATACAAGTGCTGACTGGGTAGGAAGCCCAATGGATCAGAAGAGTACTTCCATATACTGCTTTAGTTTAGGATCTGCTATGATATCTTGGTCAAGTTGGAAGCAGGTATCCATTGCACAGAGTACAACAAAGGATGAGTACATTGAAACAAGTGATGCTAGAAAGGAAGCAGTATGGCTCAGAAAATTGGTTTCTAGGTTGTTTGGTGACAAGATCGAGACGACGGTGGTTCACTGTGATAATCAAAGTTGCATAAAATTTATAGAGAACCTAGCATTTCATGATAGTTCAAAACATATTGATGTGAGGTACCACTACATCCGAGACTTGGTCTAGAGAAAAACTGTAAAGTTATAGTACATAGCCATGAGCGAGAAGGTAGTTGATATCCTGACCAAGACTCTAACCTAGAGACAATTTGTCCAGCTGAGAGGAAAGTGTGGTGTGGCTGAGAATGACTCCCTCGCTGAGAGGGAGTGTTAAATTTGACAGCATCGACAGTCATTCTCTAATGAGAGGCCATATAGGCCACCCGCAGTCTAGCCAGGGAGATTTGGAGAATCAACCAGTCTTGTGAGGTATTGAAAAAAGCCAGGGGGAACATACAACCTATGTGAGTGAAACCAAAAGTCAAGACAAATGAGATGTTATGTGAGTCTAATGAAAAATTCAGGGGGAACGTACAACCTCTGTGAGCATAGAAATTCTAGTGCAAAAGGCAGGGGGAACGTACAACCTCTGTGAGCATAGAAAGACTAGTGAAAAGGTCAAGGGGAACATAGAACCTTTATGAGCCTAGTGAAACCTTGTGAGCCATGAGAAAAAGTCAAGGCATCTAGAAAAATTTAGGTTGAATATAAAATTCCTATGAGCTAGAAACAAGAGATATTCCTAATATTGTGAATGATATAAATGTATTGATCTAGTGCATTGGCATGTGTAACATTATCCACCATGAAGAGAATTTTGAATTGCCTTGTCAAGAGTTGTAACTGAATTCTTAAGTCTAGTGTAATGTTGAGTTGTAGCTAATGTACTAAGTCTAGTTCTATTTTAGAATTTAAGTGTAATGTTGAGTTGCAACTGAAGTCTTAAGTCTAGTTCTATTTTAGAACTAAAGTGTAATGTTGAGTTGTAACTGAGGTCTCAAGTCTAGTTCTATTTTTGAACTAAAGCATACCAGTCTCAAGTCTAGTTCTATTTTGGAACTAAAGTGTAATGTTGAGTTGTAACTGAAGACTCAAGCCTAGTTCTAAGTTTGAACTAAAGTATGAACATGAGTTATGATAAACCCATGCAAATAGGTTACTATTTCGAGTCTCTCATCTTCTCCTCTTAAGCCTATATGAGCAGAGGTCGAACCCTCTCTTCAACATAGTTTTGATATGCAAGTTAAGGGTGAAGTAATAGAGGATCACATTAGTGATAAAGAGACAACATATCATAGGTGTATTTTAGCAAGGTCTTTTAAGTCCTTGTGAGGTCAGAGTCATCTTGGCAAGCTCCTTGAGAGCAGAACATTCATGGTGGATATTTGTAAGAGATCTTACATTGTTAATGCAATAAAGGAATGTCATTTGCTGGGGGTTTTCTCCCTGTAGAGAGTTTCCCCAAGGTATATGTGTTGTTGATGTGCATGCTTACTTATCTACATAGTTATTGCTATTCAATTATGATTTGGAATTGTTGAAGTGTACTAAGCTAGAATCAAAGTGTTGAAGAAAATAAAAGAATTAATCCGCATAAGAAATCGAGATCATAATTTAACATGGTATCATATATTAGGGTGTGTTAAACATGTTAAAGTGCATCGGCATGTACACATAGATCCAAGATAGCTTGATTAAGTTTCCAGTGTGAGGTCCATGGCATCCTCCATTTCAGTCAGGGTCGAGGATAGGCTCGAAGGAGCTACCAACTTCAATGTGTGGAAGCTTTGGATAAAAAATATCTTGCAGGAGCATGATCTTGAGCAGTATGTGACCACAGTGGTGGAGGAACCCACGAATAATGCAGGAAGAATGGCCTTCATGAAGAGTCAAGCAAAGGCCAAGCAAATCATCTTTGACTCAGTCAAAGACAATATANGCAATGACTTCGTTAATGACGACCAAGGACTGTATGGATAACTTGGTGAATATGTATGAGAAAAAGGCTCCAAGTTAGAAGAAGACACTTAAGAACAAGCATAAGTATTTGAAGATAGAGAAAGGTGAATCAGTGGCATATTTTTATTCCAAGATAACCTAGATTATAAATCATCTTTTGGTCATAGGGGTGATAGTGGACGATGATGATTTAGTGTAGGCCATTTTTTATGTTCTTCCTTATTCATGGGAGACCTTCTTATCCAATGTAAGTGGGAGAGAGATTCATATCACGTTTGAGAGGTTATGGCATGATTTCCTCCAGGAGGAGAGTCACACAGCTACCCAGAGTGAGCCAACAAAAGAAGAGCACTCAAATTTAGCATCAAGATTCAAGGGAAAGAAGAAAGGAACTTTCCAGAAAGGCTCTCAGAGGAAGACAAACACCAAAGGTACATTCAAAGGAAAAAATATTGATACATCTAAGATTAAATGCTTTAGTTTTAATAATTTGGGTCATTTTGCTAAAGATTGTTGGTTTAGAAAGAAATATCCAAGGAAAGGGAAGCATCATGCCTCAACTGTTGATGATGATGAATCCAAAAGAAATCAGAAAAGTCCTTCTAATGAGAAAGAAAATAGAAAAAAATATTACTTGGTTTCTACCTTATCCAGTTCAATTTTCACGTGGCCGAAAACTTGGTTAGTAGATAGTGGTGCATCAAAGCACATGACAAGGTACAAGGAGATCCTCTCAGATTTCAAGTCAAAATATTTTGCAGAGTAGGTTGAGCTTGGGGATGAAAAATATTACAAGATAGAGGGAGTAGGCTCTATCTCTTTTAGATTGGAATATGGGACTAGACTTCATATTGATGAAGTATTATATGTTCCAGGGCTCAAGAAGAATATACTATGAGTTGCAACCCTTTAGGAAAAGGGATATTGGGTGATATTCAAGGATAGGAAGGCACTATTATGGGCTAAAGGTAGCCACTTAAGTACAACATAACCCATTGGAACTCGTAGAGGAGGACTGTACGTCGTGATAGGATAGTCAGTTTAGGTATTGGCTCATGATGCAACTAGCTCCAAAATGTTGTGGCATAGAAGACTTGGAAATATTCATTACAAAGCTCTTCCATATCTACAGAACATGGTATGTGGCATGCCCTCTATTTCTCTTAGTAAAAATGAAATTTGTAAGGGATGCATGCTAGGTAAAAATATAAAGAAAGCATTTTCTAGTAGTGACAATAACACTCAGGGCATCTTAGATATGGTTCAGTCTGAGGTATGTGGTCCCATGTCTTCTCCCTCACTCAATGGTTGTTTGTATTATGTCATTTTTATTGATGATTACTCAAGAAAATGTTGGATATAATTTCTTAAAGCTAAATTGAAAAATTTGATATATTCAAAGAGTATAAAGCCTTTATTGAAAAGCAGACAGGGAAACACATCAGAATCCTTATAAAAGACAATGGAGGAGAGTTTGAATCTTTCCATTTTCAGGATTTCTCCAAGTCAGCAGGAATCAAGAGACAATTGACTGTGCCATATAACCCTCGGCAAAATGGAGTTGCTGAGAGGAAAAAAAAGACAATTTTTGAGGCAGCGAAAGAAATGATGTTTGACCAGGATCTACCAAATTCTTTATGGGAGGAAGCTACCTTCACTGTTGTGTATATTCAGAACAGGTGTCCACATGTTATCTTGAAGGAAAAGACACCTGAAGAGGTATTCTCAGGGATCAAACCTGAATTAGGGCATCTAAGGATATTTGGGTGTCGTGTGTATTTTCATGTCCCTAAGGAAAAGAGGACAAAGATGGAACCCTCGGGAAAGAAAGGGTTTTTGTGGGGTACAATGAGAACTCCAAGGCTTACAATATTTATGTACCAGGTCAAAGGCAAATAGAGGTAAAAAGAGATGTGACTTTCCATGAGGAATCCACATTTAAGAAATCCAAAGAGCTTTAGCAGGAATTAGAAGCAGTTCAGTCAGCTTCACCTTCTTCTGAAAATGAAGAGTCAGATGATCAAAGTGAGGAACCTCGTGAAGGGCCAGGTAATGAGCCCCTACAACCTGCGGAAGTGTTAGAAAGAACTCTTGAAGAACCTCCATCCAAAATGAAGCCAGAGTGGCTTAAAGAAATAGTACAGGAAGTAGAAAAATAACTGCTCCCAAAGGATCTTTCAAATGGATCTATAATATCAAACGTGCAGCTGATGGAAGTGTGGAAAAGTTCAAAGAAATATTTGTAGCCACAGGCTTCAATCAGAAAGAAGGAATTGACTACGAAGAGACTTTTTCCCCATTATCCAGGTATACCTCCATTCGAACTATTAATGCTTTAACTCCCGTTATTGGTTGGAAGCTACATCAGATGGATGTAAAAACAAAATTCTTGAATGGAAAGATTGAACGAGAGGTCTTTGTGGAACAACCAGATGGTTTTGTAATGAATAACAAAGGAAATCATGTATACAAGCTAAGGAAGGCCTTGTCTGGTCTTAAGTAGGCTCCCAAAGTTTGGTATGACAGTATTTATGGCTTTCTTAAAAGCCTTGGATTTCAGAAAAGTGATGTTGGTGAAAATATGTACTTCAAGGTAAGAGGTAACTAACCTGTTATACTAATCATGTATGTTGATGATCCCTTTCTAACAAGAGATGAAGGGCTAATAGCCTGGTGTAAGAGGGATATAACCTCAGAATTCGAGATGAAAGACTTAGGCTTGATGCATTACTTCCTAGGATT